>CM075815.1:36370264-36560577 GCA_037975025.1 Excoecaria agallocha | reverse complement strand
AATCACTGACAGTGACACTATTGAGTTAGTAGATCGTAAGGATCCTACTACCTACCGAGAAGCTATTGAAAGCCCAGACTCGGATAATTGGCTTGAAGCCATGAAATCCGAGATGCAATCAATGTACGATAACCAGGTTTGGACCTTGTTGATCCACCAGAAGGTGCTAAGGTAATTGAATGCAAGTGGTTATTCAAACTAAAAGCTGATAAGACCTACAAAGGTAGACTAGTAGCAAAAGGTTTTCGACAAACTCATAGTATAGACTATGACGAGACCTTTTCGCCTGTAGTCATGCTCAAGTCCATTAGGATCTTGCTTGCCATAGCTGCATATCATGATTATGAGATATGGCAAATGGATGTCAAAACTGCTTTCCTTAACGGAAATTTACTTGAGGATGTGTATATGACACAGCCTGAAGGTTTTGTCAATCCCAAGCATCCTAAGAAGGTATGCAAGCTTCAAAAATCCATTTATGGATTAAAGCAAGCATCCCAAAGTTGGAATCTTCGCTTTGATGAGGCAGTCAAAGAATTTGACTTCATCAAGAACGAAGATGAGCCTTGTGTGTACAAGAAGGTTAGTGGGAGCATAGTAGTGTTTCTGGTCCTATATGTGGACAACATCCTTCTCATTGGGAATGATATTCCAACATTGCAAAAGGTTAAGCAATGGTTGGGAAAATGTTTCTCAATGAAAGACTTAGGTGAAGCCGAGACAATACTTGGTATTCGAATCTATAGAGATAGATCGAATCGGCTTTTGGGACTAAGTCAAGAAAAGTACATAGACAAAGTACTAAAGCGTTTTAGTATGGGAGACTCAAAGAAAGGATACATACCTTTGGCTTTGGGAGTTCCTTTGACTAAAGAACAGTGCCCTAAAACCAAAGAGGAAAGGGACAACATGAGTAGAATCCCATATGCATCTGCTATTGGATCTATCATGTACGCTATGTTATGTACTAGGTTGGATGTTGCTCATGCACTGAGTATAACCAGTAGGTTTCAGCAAGACCCTGGTGAGAAGCACTGGTCTGCTGTAAAAGGGATTCTGAAGTACCTGCGAAGGACTAAGGATCACTTCTTGGTGTATGGTGGTCAAGAAGAGCTCATCATACAAGGTTATGTCGATGCTGCTTTTCAGACCAGCACTCAGGATTCTAGATCGCAATCTGGATTTGTTTTTGTTTTGAACGGTGGTGCTGTCAGCTGGAGAAGCTCGAAGCAAGAAACCGTTGCCAGCTCAACTACAGAATCTGAGTATATTGCAGCAAGTGAGGCTGCAAAAGAGGCTGTTTGGATTAAAAATTTCATTAATGGATTAGGAGTGGTCCCAAGCATCCTAGATCCATTAGAAAATTTTCTGTAACAATAACGGGGGCCATTGCACAAGCCAAGGAGCCCCGGTCACACCAGAAATCCAAACACATACTCAGGAGGTACCACTTGATCAGAGAAATCATTGATCGTGGGGACGTCAAGGTTAGCAAGATATCAAGTGAAGGACAATGTAGCAGATCCTTTGACAAAACAGTTACGTCAAATCTGCACGAAGCTCATTTGAGAGCGTTCGGTCCTTAGGGCTATGCCCAATTGGGACTAGTGCTAGTGGGAGATTGTTAGTGTAAGCCCTAGCCCCAATACATTGTAACGAAACACTTGAAATTAATAAAATGAGGCATTTGTTTTTATCCTTTGTATTCCTGTGCATATCAATTGATAAAACTATCCAAGAGTGTTGTTTCGGTTTAAGTTATCATGTGTGAGGCACATGGATTGTAAGACCTTGAAACAAATGAGACATCATTCTAAATATCCCTAGTCAGTCATTGTTATGGGAATAACAAATGAATTAAGACTAGTATGCTCTCTCTGATCTTATGAGTTCTGTCTTACGGATCATTAGGACAAGAGTGTCAATCAGATATCATAGATACATGTTAAAGAACATGGTATCTGGATTTGATCCGCTCATGAGAACACTATATGGTACAAGTCATAAGTGTTTCTCATATGCAAGTTTTGTATCGGAGTTCTTAGACCTGAAATCTCTATGAAACTCTTTATGAATTACTGTGTACTTTGATATACACCTAACGTGCTCGTAACAGAGTGACAAGTACGGGTATGATTGGGTATGCACTGATTCATGTTAGAGAGCATGAGAGAAGTGAAGGGATTACCCCTCTCGATAAGAGAGAAAAATATCACCGGCCACTTGATCAGTGAACTGAGAAGTGTATGGCCATACCGAGATGAAATAATGAGTAATCATTATTTATCTGAGAGTTCAGTGTCACTTGAATATCAAGAAATGAATTAATGTATATAAGGATGACTAGTTCCATGCCTTATATTAATTCTGATATTTATGGGTAAAGGACTATGCGAAATTGCATTAGGTCACCAAATGCCATATGCATTTTCATTTAATTTGGAATGCTATAATATCTTGCTAGAGAATATATATAGCCTTTGAATTAATTTATTAATTCATTGCCAACATTAAATGGACCTATAGGATCGCACACAAAGCATTGGGCTTAAAATATTTAAATTAAGTATTGGACATTAATTTGGGCTTTTAATTAAAGTCAAATTAATGTATGTAATGGGTTATAATATTGCTATTGGGCTTTGGTCCATGAGAGAGAGAAATTCAGCCCATAAGGTTTAATTTCAATTAATTAATTATCTTGTGTTAATTAAGTTAATTGAATATTAAAGCCTAAAGGAATTTAAATTAAATTAAATCACTTATATATTTAATTAAGTGATTTCATTTATTTAAATGTCTTATGTTTTATTTCAAATTTGAATTTAAATTCAAAGGAGTTTAATTCAAAATATATTACTTATCTTTAGGAAGTGATAGAGTTTGAATTAATTATCTTAGGATAGTTGAATTCAGATTAATGACTTACCAAAGGATAAGCATATATATTAAAAGAAATAAAACCCTAAACCTAATTTTTTTGGTGGGATGAATAGTAACTCGTGAATAGTAACTCGTGAATAGTGACTCTCTCTCTCTTAATTCTTTTGTTCAATTTTTCACAAGGAGAAAGGATTGTTCCTCATTCTCTTGTGTTATTGAGCAGTAATAGCAATCTAAAGAAGTACAAAATCAAGTTTTGTAGCTTCAAACTATAACCCTTACACAATACCGAAAAAGAGATCTAGCAATCTCGTTTTTAAGCCGACGGTGTAATTGTGTGTGTGAGAATAGAGGGAGTGGCGCAAAAGGCTGTTCCTTGGCATTGGTGATCGAGAACTAAGGTGGATAAAGGCATCTTGGTTGCTGGACATCACAAAATCAAAGAATAAAAGGCATCAAAAGTTGTAAGTTCGATAACCCTAAAATTGCATGTTTCGATTCTATCTTTGGATATGTATGGTATGTATGATAAAATTTTTTGTTTTTCCGCTGTGCTATCATGATTATCATACCATGTCATATTCCATCACATCAAGATACTCAATTCCTATTAATTCATCCAATCCTAGAGTGGCCAATTCTAGCAGGAAAGATAAAAGCTTTTTAGGTTATATGGTAAAATAAATAAGTGTAACAAGAAAAATAAACATGGCACGCATTAAGCATACCTCATTAGGCTTAAAATTAGCTAACAACGGATAAATATGCATATAGGGTAAGAAAATAAGTTAAAATATGGCTCAATAAGAAAAACATTGTGTCTATCACTTTTCAAGTTGTTTTGAGTTATTTTTATGCTTTGAAGGGTGATGAGGAAGGTTCTAGTGTTCTAAAATTCATCACTTAAATATTTCATGCATTGATTTCCTTAAGTATAAAAACTGGTCTTAAGTTCTCAAAAATGTAGAAACTAACAAATATAAGCCAAATTAAATGTTAAACTAGCTAGAAATTCATTAAACAACATGTTTGTTCTAATGCTAAACAAGAATTTTAAAATATAGCACATTCTAAATTCAAGTTCAATATGTTCAATTTTTGAGAAAAAACTAGGGCGAACTAAGCTAAATGTAAAATAAATGATAAATGAATTAACTAAACTAACATGCAAAATAAAAACTAAACATGCAAACTAAAAACCAAACTAAACAACTAAAGCAAAAACAAAAATGACTAAAACAAAATAATTCACATAATTCATGAGTAAGAAAATGAGTAAGGTAAGAAAAACTCCCTTAGTTGGATCTTCAATTTTTTAGCTCAGCTGAGCTCTATCCCCCTCTTTAAAATCTTGTTCTCCTTAGCAAAGTATGGAAAATTTCAGTATACTTCATCACCTTTGAGAAACAAGTTAGTGACCAAGAAAAAATGTAAGCTCACCACACTTAGAACCATAATCAAGTCAAAAAGAAGGCAAGAGGTCAATGGAATTAAGTTAAGAAGCAAACATGCCTCTAAACCCAACTCACTTCCATGGAGAAAGTAAATCGCCAGTTGGTTCGCTATCAACACAAGATTGAACACAAAATCAATAAATTTATAAAACAAGTTGGCTATGTGGTCGACTCACCTCCAACCTCATCCATTGATTAGGGGAGTGTTTCTTTCTCTTCCCTTCTTTTGAATCACATTGGGATCAATGTGCACTATTAAGTATAGGGGAGGGTCATATTAGTACGTTATCACATATTATAGCATTACATGTAGCATAATTAGTTAATAGGCTATTTTCCGAATAAATTCTTACATAAGTTCATCTTGTTTATTCTTAGGGCTATTTGTTGCTTTTGTGTTGATAGTTAGTCCTTTTATACTCAATTGGTAGGATTTTAAATTTACATGTAGCATGCATTTTAGATTTGCTGGTTATCTCCTTTTATCATTCTCAAAGGTTGTAGAATGTTTAGTCAATTTACTAATTATGCTTAAACCTAAGATGGTCAGGGGTTAAGTTTAGACTTTTAAGAATTTAAGTAGCTTTAGGGAAACTATAACCATAATACGCGTAGTTCACTTTTCAATAATGGATGAGGACAAAAGAAAACAACAAAGAAAAGAGAGAAAATGATTGGTATCATGCATTTCATGTAAGTTGTGTGTAAGTGAGTAGGCTCCTTATTTGCATTCATTCGAAAAGAATGTATGATTTCTCAAGTAGAAAAAAAAGGAAAAAATAAAGAAGTGGGATGGAGCATAAAATGCACCCACTAAGTTCAAAAATGTACAAATATTCCATAAGAATTGTGGGTTAGTACATGTGCTTTATTTCTTATCCCAAGGGTTACTTTTGGTGTTGGATTTTAACGGTTACATGCATCACATACATGAGCGGAATTTTAAAATTTTTTAACCATTAGATCTGATCTTGCCATGAATACACAACATAACTATATGAGAATAAGAAAAAATCACCTTTGATTTTTGTTGAACAGTTGATTTTACTTCGCACCGGATTGTCGCAAACCACAGTGTCCAAAATCAAACACCTCAATGAGTAATCCACACTAGAGAGGGATAAATTAAACCAACAAATTGGTGTTTAACTAGGGCTGGCCGAAATTTCAAGAAGCTAGCTTGGAGTTGGCGCAAAAAGGAGAGAGAGATTAGAGAAAAAAGACTTTCTTTTTGTTTTAATCACTTAACCCTAATTTCTCATTAGTTGGCCTTTTATAGTTAGGTTAAAATTTCAACTCCTTAATGAGATTGGTCCCTTTAAAATTGCTGTAGAATTATTAATTGGGCCTCTAGAATTAATTATAATCATTTAGGCTTAATTAAATCCAATTTAAACCTTTTCATAAAAGACTATGCACAAAACCCACAAACTAGGCCCTTTGTGCAACTAATTGGATTTAAATACCCAAATGGATTCCAAATCCAGCCAAATTAAATATGTGAGTTCCATAACACTTATGTAACATATATAAATTAATTTGGTGCATGAAATAGGCCATTAAGTCCTTCTGTTCTGGACTTGGAGTGTGGCCCTTACAGAAGGGCTTTCGCCAACTGCTTCATTCCTCTAGCCATTAATAATTCTTTCAATGGACTTATTAATTATTATACCAGTCCTATAACACTTATAGTAGTCCTATAACACTTATAAGATAATAATAATTAATCATTACCACATGTTAGCTTTGATTATCTTCCATAATCAAATGGTAATAATAATTATTATTAATGATAATAATAATTAATCATTAACACTTCCAATGGACTTCCAATGGTCTCCAATGAACTTGTTCTTCTAACAAGCATCCACATGTTAGCTTTGATTATCTTTCATAATCACAATTATGAGAACCACTGCTTGAACCATTCAAGAAGCATAACATGTGCTAGTCTGTCCGAATTAACAATGTCCTATCTTGTTAATTCTATGACTAGGGATATTTAGATATTAACACATTTGCATGCAATAGACATCTCACATTACGAACACCTTCATGATTGCCTTTGCACTATGTTTATAATATCTAGGACTTCATTTATTAATTTAAGATTTACAAACTCATGTATTTAAACATAGCATTAATAAATGAATGATGCCTTTTATTAAGAATATAAATTTCATACATATGAAAAACATCCCTATTACATGGGCTCTAGGGCATACTCTCTAACAATCTCCCACTTGCACTAGAACCAATCACTCATATGTCTCAGACCCATGCTATTTATATGGTGATCATGCTTAATCTGGGAAAGTGCTTTAGTGAGGGGATCCACCATATTGTCATCTGTGGGAACCCTTTCTATTTTCACATCATTTCTAGCTACTATTTCCCTTATGAGATGGTAGGGTCTGAGAACATGCTTGGATCGCTGATAAGACAGTGGTTCCTTTGCTTGCGCAATGGCTCCATTATTGTCACAATATAAAGGAATCGGATCAATAATGCTAGGCACCACTCCTAGTTCAGTTATAAACTTTTTGATCCAGACTGCTTCTTTGGCTGCTTCTAAAGCAGCAATGTACTCAGCTTTCATCGTGGAATCAGTAGTTATTTCTTGTTTGGAACTTTTCCAACTAATTGCTCCTCCTCCCATTATGAACACATAACCAGACTGTGATTTACAATCATCTTTGTCAGATTGGAAGCTGGCATCTGTATACCCATTTACTTCCAAATTGCCCTCTCCATATACCAAGAATATATCCTTAGTCCTTCTCAAGTACTTAAGGATATTCTTGACAGCTACCCAGTGTTCCTCTCCATAATTAGATTGGAATCTGCTTATGACACTCAAAGCAAATGCTACATCTGGATGTGTACATAACATAGCATATATGATAGAACCAATTGCAGATGCATATGGTATTCTATTCATGCTCTCTCTATCCTCTAGTGTCTGCGGACACATAGACTTAGAAAGGTGTTTCCCATGCACCATGGGTATAAACCCTTTCTTAGAGAGATCTATATTGAACCTCTTCAATACTTTATCTATATATATACTCTGAGAAAGACCTAGCAACCTATTGGATCTATCTCTATAGATCCTTATTCCCAGAATATAGGATGCTTCTCCAAGGTCTTTCATGGAGAATTGCTTGGATAACCATATTTTAATAGATTAGAGAAGAGAAATATCATTTTCCATGATCAATATGTCATCTACATATAGAACTAGGAAGACAATTGCACTCCCACTGACCCTTTTATACACACAAGGTTCATCTTCATTTTATGAGAAACCAAACTCTTTGATTATCTCATTGAATCGAATGTTCCAGCTCCTAGAGGCTTGCTTCAATCCATAAATGGATCTTTGAAGCTTGCATACCTTTTCGCCATTTCCTGATGTGAACCCTTCTGGTTGTGTCATATACACATCCTCAGTAAGATTTCCATTAAGGAAAGTTGTCTTCACATCCATTTGCCAAATATCATAATCATAATGAGCTGCAATGGCTAAAAGTATTCTTATAGATTTAAGCATCGCTACAGGAGAAAAAGTTTCGTCATAGTCAATACCTTCTTTTTGATGATAACCTTTTGCTACTAAGCGAGCTTTATAGGTAACTATATTACCTTCCATATTGGTCTTCTTTTTGAAGACCCATTTACACCCTATGGGTTTTATCCCTTCAGGTGGTTGAGTTAAAGTCCATACTTTGTTCTCATACATGGAGTCCATTTCAGACTGTATAGCCTTAAGCCATAAATCACGTTCTGAACTGTTCAAAACTTCTTGATAGCTTGTAGGCTCATTGTCCTCTACTACAGTTATGCCTCTATCCGAATCAATGTGAAATCCATATCTCACAGGGATAGAATGCATCCTAGTAGATCTTTTAGGATTTTGTGTATAATCATGTTCAACTGCAATCTCATCATTATGAAATTCAATTTCGGGTTCAATCGGTTGATCATCTTCTATTTATGGGTCTTGAACTTCACCAATTTCAATTTTACTCCCACTGTCCTCTCGTAGGAGAAATTCTTTTTCCAAGAAGATAGCATGCCTTGAAACAAACACCTTTTGTTCTAAGGGATGATAGAAATAATATCCAAACGTTTCTTTTGGATATCCCACAAATAGACATTTATCAGACTTAACATCCAGCTTGTCTGACATTGTCCTCTTCACATAAGCAGGACAACCCCATACTTTCATATGAGAAAGCATGGGTTTCTTGTTATTCCACATCTCATATGGAGTAACATCAACCGATTTACTAGGAACTCTGTTTAACACATAAACAGCAGTTTCTAGTGCATATCCCCAAAAGGACTTAGGCAAGTCCGCTCGGCTCATCATTGATCGAACCGTATCTAATAGTATTCGATTTCTCCTTTCAGATACACCATTGTGTTGTGGTGTATATGGTGGAGTCCATTGAGATAAAATCCCATTATCTCTAAGATAATCCTGAAACTCTTGACTTAAGTATTCTCCACCTCGATCTGATCTAAATATTTTAATACTTTTGCCAAGTTGTTTCTCTATTTCATTTCTGAACTCTTTGAACTTTTCAAATGCTTCAGACTTATATTTCATTAGATAGATGTATCCAAACGTGGAATAATCATCTATGAAAGTAATGAAGTAGGAGTAACCTCCTCTGGCATAAGTAGTCATTGGACCACATACATCTGAATTTATTAAGTCCAAAACCATTTTAGCTCATTTTCCTTTACCAATAAAGGGAGCTTTTGTCATTTTTCCCAATAAACAAGATTCATATGTATCAAATGATTCATAATCAAATGATCCCAAATCACCTGACTTGTGTAATTTGGTCATGCGTCTTTCATTTATATGGCCTAAATGACAATGCCATAAGTATGAGGTATTTAGATTATCATGTTTCATTCTCTTGGTATCTACATTATATACTTCTTTAATTAAATCAAGAACAAATATACCATTCTCAATGATAGCTTTTGCATAAAATATATTGTTCTTAAAAATGTAACAACATTTGTCCTTTAAAGAAATATCATAATCGTTCATCAAAAGACTGAAAGAAATAATACTTTTGGATAAAGCTGGAACATAATAACAGTTATTTAATTTCAGTACTAATCCACTAGGAAGAGGCAAATAGTAAGTCCCCACAACTGTTGTAGAGATATTTTGTCCAGTAGCTGACTGCAAACATATCTATGCCTTTCCAACTCTTATAAAGCTTCTAAGCCCCTATAGATCATTACATAAATATGATCCACATCTGGTATCTAATACCCAAGATTGTTTTGAAGCAATAGAATAAGTATTAATTTCAATCATATGAATACCTGAAGTAGAAGCATCAGCTTGCTTCTTCTCCTTGAGAGAATCTAGATAGGCCTTGCAGTTATGCTTCTAATGACCATCCTTTCCACAATGGAAGTAAGTTCCTTTAGGATTCTCTTTCTTGGAAACCTTTTTCTTGGAAATCCCACCATCCATTATCTCATGTTGCTTCTGAAGCTCTGAGGACATAGCACCCAGCATCAGATATGCTGCTGCTTCACTATCCTCCATGTATTTTCGATAAGTGCCTTGGATCTCATCAATGGAATCATTTGATGGAAGTGGTGGTGGATCTTTATCCAAGACATAATGGATCTTTTCAGCTCTGAGAACAATTCTCACTTGCTTGATCCAGTTAGAATAGTTGCTGCCAACCAGTTTGTTATCCAAGATTGACCGTATATTTGATGTGCTCATGATGACGACATAGATGTGAAAAAGAAAAGATATGAGAGTATGTTCATATATATGTATGCATTAATAAGGTCTTTAATTAATCCATTTTATTCCTACTATTTTATTGCGAATTAATAGCCCTCACTATATAATCCGAGAAAACCCGATGGTTTTCTTAGTGGGCCAATATCCAATCCTTGATATGTAATTTGACCTTGACTGTGGTCAACAAGTCAAATTCCATATCCTTGAAAGGTAGGTATCTATATACCAATTGTGTCTCTACGCAACTATTGGATCATTAGGTTATCAATTCTTGATGCATGCATATCGTATATGCATTCTCTAATTTGCCTCTAGAACCATTAGCCTTGACTGTGGTCAGCAAGCTAATGGGCTAGCTAAGATGACCCATTTAATTAGATTTGAACATATTCGATATAATGTGAGCTTGACTGTGGTTAACAACCCACACTATAAAGAACTCTGATTCTCCTCAAATTAATGGAAGGCTTATATACCTTAGTATTTGTTTGAGGATTTTAGTTAATAAGTCTCATCATACATGGTTGGCATACATTGGTATGCATCCTATATCTATCACATAAATATAAGCATACAAATATGGTATAGTTATGGACTTCACTACATTGATTTTCCCGAGCCAAGAGGGAAATCAAAAGGTCACACCTAGGTAGTATGCATGATTCAAACAAGAAAAATAATTACATTATCTTCAAGCTTGTTGGATCTCCATCCGGCCCATCTTGCTCTTTGAAAATGGTCTCCATCTCTATTTCTAATTCTAATCTAAGTAATCTAATTACATATTACAATTTGAAATGAAATACAAATCAAAAACAAGTGATCGGGACATGAAAGTCCTCATTGGGCCAAAACATGCATAATGCTCAATCACATTGGGCATTGTCCATAACTATCCATCATACCAATCATACACCCTTATATGCCTTTCTAATGCATAAAGAAATGGATTACTATCTTTGTTTCAACCTTTGAAACAATATTTTGAGTTATTTTAATGATGTGATCAAATTAGGAAACTTTTTCCATTTTGGAAACTTTCATTTTAGGAAATCTTTTTGCATGCATGTGTTCTTGCCTTAATAATCAATTCAATTGATTATTAATTAAATATAAATTAATTATTTAATTAATTAATCATATTAAATAATTAAAAGAATCAATTTTGGGCTTAAAACCAAGGGTGGGCCGAAACCCACAAAAGTAAACCCTAAATGTGTTCACACACAAACTAGTTTTGTGTCTTTTGGATCATTTGGGCCTTTTGGAATGAGCCAAGCCCACTCCAGCCCTTAAAAACCCATTAATAAACTTAATTAATGTTTATAATATTTAATTTAAATTAGCTCATTGGGCCCACCAAGTCATTCACTAATTTAAACCAAGTCCGTAAACATAATTAAGCCCATTAAGTGGTTTTAATAAATTAAAATTAATCAAATTAATTTAAGGCCCATTTTAATTAATTCAATTAATTAAAAACACTTTAATATATCATATATATCAGATTTAGAAGATTAAAAATTTTTCTAAACAATAACACATCAAGAACACACGAAGAACACCAATTTATCGAACTTTTCGACTAAACTAGTTTTCATGCAAAACTTGTTCGAATTTAATTCCGTTCGATCCTACGGCTTAATATCACATATTAAACACATATAATATCATCTAAATGAAGTTTTAATAGATCCATAAGAAATTAAATTAGAACAGCCCCTTAAAATTTCATGGGTTTCAAGCAAAACCCTAATGGGTTTCACACAAAACCTTTGTCACTTTTCTTCAAAAGTTTCGTTTTTGTTTCCGTCAAATTTACTTGATCACACATACAACCAGAAATCAATATTTCTCATTTATGAAAAATTAAATATGATATTTTAAAGTTCATGAAATAAATAACTCAAAATAAAACAAAACTTATTCCACAAAAAAAAATATAAAATTGTATATCCATGGCAAAACCTGGCTCTGATACCATGTTGGATTTTAACGGTTACATGCATCACATACATGAGCGGAATTTTAAAATTTTTTAACCATTAGATCTGATATTGCCATGAATACACAATATAACTATATGAGAATAAGAAAAAATCACCTTTGATTTTTGTTGAACAGTTGATTTTACTTCGCACCGGGTTATTGCAAACCACAGTGTCCAAAATCGAACACCTCCAATGAGTAATCCACACTAGAGAGGGATAAATTAAACCAACAAATTGGTGTTTAACTAGGGCTGGCCGAAATTCCAAGAAGCTAGCTTGGAGTTGGCGCAAAAAGGAGAGAGAGATTAGAGATAAAGACTTTCTTTTTGTTTTAATCACTTAACCCTAATTTCTCATTAGTTGGCCTTTTATAGTTAGGTTAAAATTCCAACTCTTTAATAAGATTGGTCTCTTTAAAATTGCTGGAGAATTATTAATTGGGCCTCTGAAATTAATTATAATCATTCGGGCTTAATTAAATCCAATTTAAACCTTTTCATAAAAGACTATGCACAAAACCCACAAACTAGGCCCTTTGTGCAACTAATTGGATTTAAATATCCAAATGGATTTCAAATCCAACCAAATTAAATATGTGCATTTCATAACACTTATGTAACATATATAAATTAATTTGGTGCATGAAATAGGCCATTAAGTCCTTCTGTTCTGGACTTGGCATGTGGCCCTTAAAGAAGGGCTTTTGCCAACTGCTTCATTCCTCTGGCCCTTAATAATTCTTTCAATGGACTTATTAATTATTATACCAGTCCTATAACACTTATAGTAGTCCTATAACACTTATAAGACAATAATAATTAATCATGAAATACATTATTTCAATTAGGTCCAATTTACAAAACATTTCTCAAAAGTTCCGCGGACAATTTTATTTGATCATAATTAATTAATCAAACTCTTTAATTAATTATTATCATCTTCACTTCTCTACCTTCATAATAATATCAAATATTATTATCCTTGTCATTTTACCATTTTACCCTTTTCTCTATATGTGTGTAACCTATTGGGTTCCTGTCCATGTTGGCAGTATAATATGTAATTGTGAGTTCTATTCAAAACTCACATGATTTAAACTCCTTTAAATCATTTTATCAATCTCTATTGATATTTTGATACATCATTATACAAGTCATGATTGTCCTCTAGCTAGGCATCATGACTACCCAAATGTCAAGAAAGTCATGTGGTTTGACTGTACCCTTCCATAGAAACAGTTACCGTGCAATTACTCCTTTCACCACTCTTATGTCAATTAGATTCTGAGTATGGATTTCTGTCAACTCATATAAATCTAATTATGTATGTTCTATTAATTTAACCATTGTTCCCAAAATGCCCTCCATGGATCTCTATCCATCTTGGCAGTTTACTCTGGCTAGAGATTCTCTGAACAAGATAATTATAGAATCATGCGAGATAACTTCCCTTATTAAATCTGGGATGGTGAATCCTTTGTCAATCACTCAACTATCTTCAAGTAGGTCATGATATACCTAATCTCCTAACTATGTTCACTCCCAGTTGGAAGTAATCAGTTATGGAGTCAAAGTATACCACTTGCTACTTAAGATAACTTTGGTGATCTCAAGTCTAAGGATACTTGCACAATCGCTATGAAGAGATTCCTCACTGACATAGATTTAATATCCATGTGAGGATTTTCTTTGCAGGTCTCCAATGAACTTGTTCTTCTAACAAGCATCCACATGTTAGCTTTGATTATCTTCCATAATCATAGTTATGAGAACCATTGCTTGAACCATTAAAGAAGCATAAAATGTGCTAGTCCGTTCGAATTAACAATGTCTTATCTTGTTAATTCTATGACTAGGGATATTTAGATATTAACACATTTGCATGCAATAGACATCTCACATCATGAACACCTTCATGATTGCCTTTGCACTGTGTTTATAATATCTAGGACTTCATTTATTAATTTAAGATTTACAAACTCATGTATTTAAACATAGCATTAATAAATGAATGATGCCTTTTATTAAGAATATAAATTTCATACATATGAAAAGCAACCCTATTACATGGGCTCTAGGACATACTCTCTAACATTTGGTTCTTAGAATTCTAAGGTTGACGACTAACATTCTAGATAGACAACTTGATTAGTTTATTGAATTTATATTCTTGAACTTTGATTTTGATACATGGAGATAATCTGTTAAGTTTATTATATAAGTTATGCAGCTTACTCCTTCTATTATTGTTGAGCATTAAAATATTAGTTGTCAACCATCCTTTCTTAAGCCTTAAGTTTATTTAAAATGACTTATTAAGAATATTGCATCATTTTATTTTTTTAGATACTTTTACTTGAGGGAAAGCAAGGTTTAAGTATAGGGAAATTTGTTACCATGTAAAATGGTCTAATATTTAATTTGTATTGTCTTCAATTTAGGTAGCTAAATGTGTTTATATATGTTAATTTTTTAGTGTTATGTCTAGTTTATGTGTTGCAATTAAATTAAATGAAGAAGTAAAGACAAGATAAAAGAAAGAGAGGAAAAGAAGAGGGACTAATTGTGACAAGCTGCACGAGTCACTACAGAGAATAAGTAAGGACGAGACGTAAGGAAAGGGGTGAGTCATGATAAAGCAAGGAGCAAGAAGGTAACTGCATGATTCTTACATGGAGCATTAAAGGGCAAGACATGATGAGCGGCATGAGTAATGACAGAGCTAAAAGGGGATGACTTGGCAGGAATGGCACGAGTCGATCCAGACACCAGTTTCCAACCAATGTGATTTTTCCTACCTTTTTACAACCATCAAGCCTTTCCATCAAATCTTTTCGTGGAAACTTTTCACCCTTACACCTATTCCTAAAAGGCATGATTGGAGGTGCAACTTCTCTATAAATTGGGAGAATAAAAACAGAAAAGAGGATGAAAAAATATGCACTAAATGACTGAGAGACAACGTCAAAAGAATAAGAGAGAAATCAAGAGCTTAAGTCAAATTGAAGCACATTTCTGAAGAAGATTGAAGGATTGATCTATATCATTTCTTCTTCTCTTTCATTATTTAATTCTCTGGATGTTCTCTTTGTTAATAGTTAACATGTATCTTGGCTAAAGTCTCTATGTATTAGGATTGCAAACATGGAATTAATTTAAGAACTGTATTTATTATTAATATATGATTGATTTAGGTTCAATTGAGTGCTTGATTGTGTTATATATACTTAATCACTATATGTAACTTATTAATCAAATTGTTCACAATGAGAATTGGAGCAACTTGGTGGAAATACAATTGATTCTACTTAAAGATTAGAAATCACTTAAAGATAAGTATTTTACTTTGAGGGGCTGAAAAATTGACATAGAACGTAATGTTTTTTATTTATCTCTATAATGACATGAGAATTCTTATAGACTCTAAATAGGAATACCTTTAATTGACAATGAGAGTTGCTTTTAAAGATGTTTGGTCAAATTTTCCAATCAACTCATGTATGAATATGTTTATTAATGTCTATAGCTCTTAATTTGTTTCTGTTGTAATTTTAATACATGTAATTAACATCTAATCTTATTTAACAATTTAATTGGAACATAATTTCATAATATTAAGATAAATGGAGATAATCAACTTCACTTTAATTTTTTCCTATCCATCTAAATAGCTATTCAGTTAATACGAAATTACTCCAAGATTCCCTGTGTTCGACACCCTTCTCTTTTTGTACTAGGTCTTAGAGACTAGGATATACAATTTGACCTGCAACATTTACTTTGTAAGATATCTAATTTTAATTGTCTAAATATTTTATTTTATTTATTAACTCTAACTAATCTATATTTTCTATTTTACTTAGTAGATTTTTAATTTTTAATGCATTTGGATTTAATTGTATTATTTTATCTTATATAATCCTTCTATTGTTCATATTTATAGTTGCTTAATTAATTTTACATCTCCTCTACTTAAGTTATCTAATATAAATGTTTTCACATTATTAATATTCTAGATTAATTTGAATAATATTTTGCCAATATTTTAGATTAAGGGTATTTAATAAATACTATTTATGTTACTTTTCTTATACTTTAAGTGTATTTTTTCTTAATTTTAAAATTGAATGGTATATTTACTCAATTTTGTAAATATTAATGGTATTTTTAACCTTAACCCTAAGAAAATAAAGAAAAAGGGTAAATCAGGATAACAAAATTCCAACGAAAATGATAAAAAGAATAGGGGTAAATACACAAATAAAACAAAAATAAAGGACTAAGAAAACAGGAAAAGATTCATTCAGCAATGGCCTGGTCCAGGCGGGGAGGATCTTTTTTAAAGAAATCTTTATCAATAATTAATTTCACTCGTTTTGGGTCTCAGTCGCGGTTTCCTTTTAACTTTTCGGCTGTTTTTCTTTCCTTCATTTTCCTTTCCTTTTTCCATGGGCTATGTACAGTCTACTCTTCTTTTTCACTGCTTCTTCCTAGCTGCTTCCTTTCTGGTGTCTCTCCCCTTTAACCAAAAAAACACTTCTTCTCCATCTCTTATTTTCGTTAAAAAAATGGCGTTTAATTAATTCTTTGTTAAAATTCTCTTCCTTAATCGCCTGTTCACGTGATCGGTAAGTCCTCTCTTCCTCTTCGATTCATCTTCTTTTTTCGTGAATTTATCCTTTGTTCTTTAAGTTTTGTTTGTCGATGTGTTTGGATGCTTAGAATTTAGCCCCGATTTTGTTTTTTTTAGTTATTTTGTGCTACTTTCTTTCTTCCCTTTTTTTTTCTTTTTTTTTTCTTTTTTTTTATTCTTGTGAAACATATTATCAAAAGTAGATAATCCTGTGATATTTTTCTTTTCTTTTTTGGTCAATTTCTTTGAAATTTTGTTTCCCTTTACGAAATCTGTGGAAAAGATAGAAATGAAAAGTGAATCAAACTGGAAAAGAGAATGAGTGTGTGGAAAAAGAAATTTAAAACTATTTGAGATGCAGAATTAACTGGTTCGATTAGGAGGATTTATAATTAAGCAAATTATACATAATTAGTTCTTGTTTACCTCAAGTTTTAAATTTGTCTTACAAAATATTTTAGGTAATGTTTAGGATCATAAATTTTTTTTATTCAACTAAAGAAATTAATTTTACCAGTAAGCTATTTTGGCAGTGTACGATTTTGTCATTAATTAACTTGGCTAGTTATCAGCTTGTATATATAATATGCTTTTGCAACAAGTAGTTAATGTTGCTATTTAAGTTAACTGTCGATTGATTTGCTTAATCACGTGTGATTTGAGTCGTCCCCTGCATAATCAGTTGATCTATATGGGCTTTTGCTTACCATTGTCTTTTTATATACTTCTTCAAAGCAGAGACTCTAGGCGTAAGAGATGGTTGCAGAGTCTTGGTTTCGTGGTTTGTGGAAAATTCCTCGGAAGCATGACTCTGGATCTGAGAAAGTGGTGATTGGAGTTCTAGCTTTTGAAGTTGCTAGTTTGATGTCCAAACTAGTTCATCTATGGCAGTCATTGAGTGATAAACAGGTTCTTAGATTGAGAGAGGATATATCAAAGTCTATGGGTATCAAAAAGCTTGTATCAGAGGATGATGCTTTCATTGTTGGTTTGATTTATGCAGAGTTGATTGAGAGTATGGTTCATGTAGCAAAATCTGTGGTCAGATTGGCAAAGAAATGTTCTGACCATAATCTGAAGGGTTTTGAGCATATTTTTGATGATATGATCAAGCTTGGCGTTGACCTATATGGGTGGGAATTTACATATAAGAAGATGGATAAGAAAGTTAAGAAGATGGAGCGTTTCATTTCAATTAATGCTACTTTGTATCAAGAGATGGAAATGCTTGCAGATATTGAGCAGACAGTGAAGAGAATGAAAGGCAATGATCCTGAACCAGATAATTTACTTGATTATCAGAAGAAGTTTGTTTGGAAGCAGCATGAAGTGAAGAATTTGATGGAGATCTCAATCTGGAATAGAACATATGATTACACGGTCCGCCTTTTAGTGAGATCACTGTTCACAATATTCAGTAGAATCAACCATGTTTTTGGTATTAATTTGATAGCTTCCTCTGCGTATTCAAAATTCCTGAATACTGATAATATCAATCGCAGCCAGTCAGTTTCTGTACAATTTCAGTCTTCAGTTCACCCATCTGAGAGCAGTAGCATTCCTAGATTTTCTTCTGGCCCGCTTGGTGGGTTTGTTGGGAAATCAGGCCCAATTTCAAAACCGAAAAAAAACAATAATTTTTATTCAGGTCCTCTTGGTGGTCCAACCACAAAATTAGGCCCTATATCTGGAAAGAATTGGAACATGAATTTTTTTTCAGGTCCTCTTGGAAAGTCAACAAAAGCAGCAACAACAAAATCAGGCCCAATTTCAGTAGCAAATAAAAGCAGCAAGAAGATGTGGAATATTCCTCAGTCAGGCAACCTTCAGGAGAAGAAACAACCCACGAAACAAAACAGATTGACTAAAGTTGGACCTTTTAAGGGGTGCATGGTGGCAACAAATAGTTCTCCTGTTGCTAATTGCTATATAGGTTCAAGTGTTGCTTATTCAGGAATTCTGAATGAAGCCAGTCAAAATAACATGGAGCAACTTTCTCTGGGCAGCATAGCTCATACTGAACCATCGATATTTAGTCCTGAGTTTAAGATGTTGCGTGCTTATCCTGAAACTCTTGGTGCTGCTGCTTTAGCACTTCACTATGCAAATGTTATTGTTGTAATTGAAAAGCTAGCTGCATCTCCTCATCTAATTGGTCATGATGCAAGAGATGACCTGTATAACATGTTGCCGGTGAATGTGAGAGCCGCACTGAGAGCAAGGCTAAAACCATACTCTAAGAGCTTGACTTCATCAGTTTATGATTCTGCTCTTGCTGAAGAGTGGACTGAGGCAATATCTTCAATATTGGAATGGCTGGCTCCACTTGCTCACAGCATGATAAGATGGCAATCTGAGCGAAGTTTTGAGCAGCAGAACTTTGTTTCCAGGACAAATGTGCTCCTAGTACAGACCCTTTACTTTGCAAATCAGGAAAAGACAGAAGCAACAATAACTGAGCTTCTGGTTGGTCTCAATTATGTTTGGAGATTTGGGCAAGAACTTAATGCAAAAGCTTTACAGGAGTGTGCCAGTGGTAGGGTATTTGATGAATATTCGGAGCTTGATAAGTAACAAAATCATCAATTGCTGCACCAGTTTCCCCCATGACTCCAGTGTCTTGCGACTGATTGCGTTCGAGGTTTTGAATGTGGGGTAAAGATTTTTAAATCTCGCAGGTCTGTGAGGTGCTCAGTTTTAGTGGAAAACACTGTTCATTTGCTGGGCGGTGAGGAGATGAAAAGCATGCATTCTCTTCTGAAATTCTACCCCAAGAAAGCATTCTTAGTGAGTTCAAGGTATAGTTTGAGCTTTAAATATTAAGATTTATTCTTCATTTTGTGAGTGAAGATATCCCTCTTTTGGCCACTTAATACAGTGGCTCTTCTATCCTCTGCCTCATGAAGTTAATGTAGTACTATTGATATAGCAGTTATTTGATGAGTTGTGTATATTTGTTAGTGATATTTATCTATACTAATTGTAAATTTTACCTGATAACGTTTCTAATTCAGATATGATGCTTGAGCATGCTTCTATTTATTTTTCTGGATGTGCTTCATATATCTGATTATTTAATACCGTTGAAATTATTGGTTACACGGTAGATCATTGACATTTTGGTGCTATTTGTTTGGCATGCTAAAGTTTGACTTTAGTTATCGTATATTTTGTGTTACTTTTTGCTATCTAAGAAGTGAATCTTACAAGAGCAAATATGCTTTTGTGTATGTATAAACATATTGCTACTGACTACTGACCAAGGTGGAGATTTATTATTTAATACACATGTTAGTGTGGCATGGCATTTGTTATTGTCTATTTATCCATATAGAAATCTGGACAGCGTTGGAGTTTTTGATATTTATTTCCAGATTTTTCTGCAGGTCTTTTTTTTTCTTTTCTTTTTTTTGGTCGGTCATGAAGGAATTTGTATTCAACCAGAAAGGAAAAACACATTGTTACGCAACTAAGCAGCAGACAAATATGGGATAGATCCGTTACATGACCAGAAATATGAGCTGGAACTATGAGGGCTTCTGATGAGAATCAACAAAATAGCACAAAGCCAACAGAAATATAATAATAGCTCAAATGGGAAACGAAGGATTGTATTAATGGAAATAGTACAGTGCAAATGTAGTTCTGTATCTCAAATGAGTTTACAATCTCATCCCAGTAGAAGAGAAAAACCAAAGGAAAAAATACAATGAAAAGATAAAAAATAGCTTACGGAGGGTAGGACCTCTATTGCAACTTTCCCTTCTCTCCCTCACAACTACCAGCTGTAAAAAACAATAATACTTTTTGTCCTAACCATATTTTCCAGCCTCCCTGCCTTGTTCCCCTCTCCTTCTCATGCATCCCCTTGCATAACTAACTCTGTCAGTTCAGCAACATTACCCCCACCTGCACTCTTCTTATGTCTCTTGGAATATACTCTCCAGGTATTAGGCCTTGGGTCTCATGGAATATATTCTCCAGGTATTGGGCCTTTGGTCCTCCTTGTGTTAAGGTCCAACAGCTTCCTATCATTGCTAGCCCATAAAGGGCAGCCTTGTCCTCAAGATGCAAGTCAGGAAACTGGTGGTGAGTCACAAAAGCATCCTTCTAAGTGGCATTCTCCACTCCTCCATCTTACTACTGTACTAACCACTAGTCCATAGATTTCCCATGTCTACTAACAGTATGGTGGGCCAAGATACATAAAGGAGTCAAGGGTGTTACCTCATTAGGTTCAAGCCCTGTAGGAAGGGATGGGCACACTGAGGCAGTGCCTACTACTTTCTTCAAAACAGAGACATGGAAAACCGAATGGATTTTGGCACTCGATGGCAAGTTCAATTGATAAGCAACTAGTCCAATGCGTTTAACCACCACGTAAGGCCCATAAAATCGCGGTGCTAGTTTGGTGTGGATGCGAGATGCCATTGAACTTTGGCGGTGGGGTTTCAGCTTGACAAATACTTTATGTCCCACAGCAAACTCCACATGATGCCTATGTTGGTTTGCATCTGCCTTCATCTTGGATTGAGCACAGGCAAGATGAAGCTTCAATTGTCATAGTGCCTCATCTCGATCCTTCAACTCTCTACCTACAACCTTGACTTGAATTTCACTCGGTACAAACTACAAAACAATGGGAGGTTTGCGTCCATACATCGCCTTAAAAGGAGTAGTGTTAATAGAGGCATGAAAAGTGGAATTATACCAAAATTCAGCCCAAGACAACTAAAGAAACCAATTTTTAGAATGATCGGTAGCAAAACACCGTAAACAAGTCTCCACACAACGATTTACCACTTCGGTTTGCCCATCCGTCTTCAAGTGATATGCTGAACTAAGCTTCAACTGGGTTCCTTGAAGCTTAAAAATCTCCTGCCAAAACCAACTGACAAAAATAGGCTCTCGGGCACTCAATATGGACTTTGGCAGCCTATGTAAGCGGACAACTTCCCTCACAAAAATCTCAGCCAAGGAGCGGGCCGTATAAGGATGTTTCAAAGAATGAAATGTGCATACTTTGATAATCTATCAACAACAACCCATATCGTGTCATACCCTTTCGATCGAGGCAAACTAGAGATAAAATCCATGGAAATCTCCTCCTAAACCTGTTCTAGAATTGGCAAGGGTTGTAATAGGCCCTTAGGTAGCAAAATGGATGCCTTATAACGCTGACAAACATCACAAGCTTGAACAAAATGTTGCACTGCTTTGGTTATTCCAAACCAATAGAGAAAAGAGGCTAATCGCCTTTAGGTGTGATAATAACCCGAATGTCCTCCTGTGGAGCTTTCATGAAATTATCCCAATAGTTTCGGAATCCAATGAGATGTGGTTGGAATTACCAAACGGTCTTTGAAGTATAACTTGCCACGTCGTTCAACAAACCCGGGCTGCAACTTTGGATCAACACTCAAATTAGCTAAAACCTATTGGATCTGGTTATCGGTGGCTGCCCTTTGTAACAAGTCTTTCCTATCCATTCACTCGAGACTAAATACCATAGTTTGTAACTCCCCAATACCATTGCCAACCCGGGACAGAATTCGCTGCACGATTTTCCTTGCAAGGCCTATATCGAACTTCAAACTTGTAACCCATGAGCTCGGTTAACTAATTTTGTTGGTCTATAGTAGTAATTCGTTGGTGTAGGAGCTACTATATACTTTATTGGTCAATGTACACCACAAACGGGTTACCAAGTAGGTAGGGCCGCCAATGCAAAATAGCAAGCACTATAGCCATCACCTCCTTCTCATATGCTGATTTTATAAGGTTCCTATCAGATAAGGCTTTACTGTAATATGCAATGGGCTTCCTGTTTTGCATCAAGACAACCCCTATTCCCCTTTTCGATGCATTGCACTCTATCTCAAATGGTGGGGAAAAATAAGGAGTGCTAATAAAAAAGCAGTGGTCAACTTGTGCTTGAGAATGTTGAATGCTTCCTATGCCCTACTAGTCCACTTGACATTGTTCTTTTTGGTCAACTCCATCAAAGGTTTAGCCACCTTCCCATAACCTTCAATAAATTTTTGTTAATACCCAGTAAGGCCAAAGAACCCCTGCACTCTCTTCACAGTCGTTGGAATGGGCCATTCAGTCACTGCCTTTCTCTTGTTTGGGTCCACTATCACCCCTTCCCCATTTATGATATGTCCCAAATACTCTACCGAGCATTGCCCAAAGCTACATTTTTTCCCATTCACTACAAATTGTTGCTCTGCCTACACCCTCAAAACTAACTCCACATGACATATATAATCATTACAAGTTTTACTATAAATCAGAATGTCATCAAAGAAAAGTAACACGTACTTGCATAACATAAGACAAGCCATTATGAATGCGAAACGCTGTCTTTTCTATGTCAGATAGTCACACCAAGATTTGATGGTAGCCTGATTTAAGATCCAATTTGGTGAAGAATTTTGCCCTATGTAACTCATCGAACAATTCTTCAATGATTGGAATCGAATATTTGTCAAGTATAGTGGCCTTATTTAGAGCTCTGTAGTCTACACACATTTGATACGTGTCATCCTTTTTCTTGACTAAAATTATAGGGCTAGAATAGGAGCTCTGGCTTGGTCTAGTGATCCCTTTTTCTAACATTTCATTCACCTGTTTTTGAATCTCAATTTTATGGTGATGTGGATATCGGTATGGACGTACACACACAGGTCCCTGCCCCAGTTGGAGAGTAAACTTGTGTTCCACTGTGCGTATTGGGGGAAGGTCTTTGGGTTCAGAGAAGACCTACTTGTAGTTAGAAAGCAAGTGGGTTAACTGATGTTATTGAATGGATGTTAAATGGTGTAATGATTCTGGCTGGATGGGAACAACACCTCCTTCCTCGGTTTCAAATTGTCCTAAGTGACCCTCTATCCAAACTTGCAGAGATGGAAAGGAATGTTGGTTGGTCGTTACTCCTCTTAATTCTACCCAATTTTCCTGCACACAAAATCGTAAATGCCTTTGAGCCAATTGGCAGTGACATAGCCTAAGGTGCTCAACCATTCGATACCCAAGATAATGTCTAATTCCCCCAATTTTGTAACTAGAGCATCAATCGTGCAGTTATATTCTCCCACTTGAAACCACATGCCAATGCATCTTTTATCAATTCCAATTAAATTTCTATCACCCAACCTGATCCCAAGTGTGGGTATTTGGGATGGTACTCCAGATCGAGTCGGTTCGGCTAAGTAATTTGGGCCATTTGGTTTTTAAGGGAACTGTTCTTTGATACGATCGCTCTGGAATTTCCTAACCCAGTCCTCCCTAACTGTAATGAAACTTCAATTGATCGTGCCAATCGCATCGCCTCCACTCCATCTTTTTGGTTTATGCACCTTAACCCATCCCTTAATCTCCTCCTTGAGTCCACTTACAAAGTACCTAATATATTGTTGTTCGAGTAAGCCTAGAGCTACTGCCACCACTAATTCAAACAATTTGATGTATTATTTTTACACTACCCCTCTCCTGCAAGTCAACTAAGTCTTCAAAAGGGCTGGTTGATTAAACTACGTTATACCGTCTCATCATCTCAAGCTTAAATTGCTCTTAAGTTATGGTTGGGTTTATGCTTAGAAGCATTGAAAACCAGTTACTAGTAGAACCTTCCATACAAATTTCAGCGATGCTAAGTTTCATTTTGAGGGGTATTTGATTAATTTGGAAATAAGTTTCAGTTCTAGTAATCCACTCACGCGGGTCTAACTCATTGAAGTTAGAAAGTTTTACCTACTTCAAAAAAGCAAGCGAGTCTGTAAAATAGTTAGGTTTCATCCAGACGAACTGTTAAGGAGTGTTGATGCGTCTCCATCATCTCCAGTCACTTTCGTATTCGGTAGGTCAAACCAATGATGAGAATCAACAAAATAGCACATAACTAATAAAAAAATAATAACAACTCAAATGGAAAAATAAGGATTGTATTAATGGAAATAACACAGTACAAATGTAGTTCTGTATCTCAAATGAGTTTACAATACTAGTAAAAGAGGAAAACCAAAGGAAAAAAATACAATGAAAAGATAAAAAAAAAATAGCCTACAAAGGGCAAGGCCTCTATTGCAAGTTTCCCTTCTCTCTCACACAGCTACCAACTGCCAAAAATAATAATACTATTCCTCCTAACCACTTTTTACTGCCTTTCTGCCTTCTTATTCCCCCTCTCCTTCTTATACCTCCCTTTGCATAACTAACTCTGCCAGCTCAACAACATTGCCCCTACTTGCACTCTTCTTATATCTCTTAGAATATACTTTCTAGGTATTGGGCCTTGGGTCTTCCTTACTTGTGTTAAGGTCCAGCAGCTGCATATCAACTTCTTTGTATGATTCCTACATATAAGCATTTTAATACGTTTTTACTGTGAAGAGTTGCATTTTGGTTGCCCTATTTGACAACACCTATACATTGCATTTGATTGCTTCATATTGCCAAATGGCTTAACAGTTGTAGTTTGCCATATTTTCATCTCTTCATGTTTGCCAAATGGTTGAGCTGCAGTTTGCCAATACTTTTTTTTTCGAAGAAGAAAGAAACAACTAACAAGATCAACCTACAACTAATCTTGGGAATGAGATGCCCATTTCATCCCAAGCAAGAATAAAGCCCATCCCTATTGGAAACTCAGAGTGCCACACGAACTTCTTATCCTGACTAAACATCCAGTTAACTAAATAATTCATTGCTGCATTAGCTTCTCTATAAATGTGTCGAATGACAACCTGTCAATCTTTGTTAATAAGCTCTATAATACACAAAATAATGGGGCTATGCAAATGAGAAACCTCTAGGTTGGATTGAGGATAGAAACAACGCTTTTGTTGTCAACTTGAACCAAAACTCGTCTCCAACCTCTCTTCCAAGCTTCTTGCAACCCCAAAAAGACACCCCCGAATCTCCCCAAAGTAAATACTCTTCCCACCCACATAAGCGGAGAATCCTCCCATCCATCTCCTTAAAGTACTTGGAAAAACACCTCTACAGATTGCCTGTAAACAAGACTTCCTAAAAGAGCCATCAATATTTAGAGTAATCCACTCCGAGGGGGTAGAATCCCAGCCAACTAAAGCCTCATATTTCCCATCGTAATTATGACTAACCTCTCTTAATGAAGTATTAGCTTCAATAAATGCTAGGAAAATATAATCTACCTCTTAATTCTCCATGGGACCACTTTGTGATTAAACACCATATCATTGCACCATTTCCAAAAGAACCAACAATTGTACCCAAAGAGCATATTCCAATTAACTCATCCCACCAAATGGTCTTGCTCTAAGTTCTCCTCTACCCAACTCATCAAACCGCATCGAAAAAACTTGACCCGAGAATCGCCAATCAGCCACAAAATCCAAAAATCATGCACTTGAGGGGTAATATCTCAACAAATGCAAAGTGGTCTCAGGCTCTGTTGATAAGTGTGAATTTTAGTATATTTTTAATATGCTTAATATGTTAATTTAGTAATATTTAGGTCAATTCAATGTTTAATTTTGTAAATTTGCAATTTGAGATCTTAATTGAGAAATTTGATGCTTTTAGGTGCTTATTTGAAGAAAATAAGAGTTTGTAGGGGCTAAAGCATAATTTTAACAAATCAAGATGTTTAACATAAGTCCAGGAGGGTACCACTCGGTGGAGTGATATTTTCACTCTACCAAGTGGCTTGGAGAAGCAAAAAAGAAAGCCTTTTACAATCCAAAGGAACATCACTCGGTGGAGTGATATTTTCACTCTACTAAGTGACTAAATCTCACTTGGTGGAGTGATGTTATCACTCTACCAAGTGACTAAATCTCACTCGGTGGAGTGGTGTTATCACTCTACTAAGTGTCTAAACCTCACTAGGTGGGATGGAATCTTGAGCCTAGTCTTTGTTACCAAATTAAACTTTGCTTTTTGCCAGTTTGGGAATTCTTATTAATTGGGAAGTCTTCTGGTTTAGGAAGTTGAGAGGAGACGAATTTCTTCCTATTTGAAGGTTATAAAAATAGTAAAAGACATCAGTTAGAGGAAGCTTGTTACGAGTAAAGCTTATTAGTTTGTTTTAGTTTTGCACTTAGGTTAGAAACTACGTGTTTGTATTGTTTGCTATAGTTTTCAATATGAATAGCGAGTAGTTTTCTTTACTTTTGTTAAAGGATTCTTGAAGCTTTAACTTTATATTGTAATGACTTAGTTGCGCTTAATGTGATACGAGTTGATTATTTCTTGGTTTTGTGCTAATTCTTACCTATGATTGTTTATAAGCTGATTGTTAACTTATTGAACTAAATAGTTGATGATTGACTTATATGTGATTATAGGTTTGCATGTTCCTAGTTTAATTTATTAGTATTAATGCATGATTATATTCTGAATTAAGGCATAGTTGTGTGTTGGTAATAATAGATTAAATTTAAGAAAAAGTTAAAATCAAGAATAAATGGAAGTTGAATTTACTTGCAAAAGAGTTTAATAGACATCTAGGAGGCTAAAATCATATCTTTATGCTAAGTGTGGAATAATTCTGAACAGAAAAGGTTTGATGCTTAGAATGATAATCTTGTGTTAAGTTATATTGCTTTATCCATCTGATTTCTTCATAATCACTTGAGTCAACTTCTTAATTAAGTCATTATAATATAAGTTAAGGTGGATAGTCTTTTAGCGAAAGTTGTTGTTAATATTGATTGTCACCAATTTTATTTACTTGCTTTCAGATCAGTTATCAAGTCTTTTGCTCACATTTCTGTTTTTAGTTTAGTTAACCCTTCATAATCACAACTTTAAGATCTCCTTTCTCCCTCACACACAATCTTCATTTTACAAATCTAAAATCCTGCATACATTTACTAGTTTTCCTTGGGTTCGATATTTTGAGGTCGTAATTATATTTTCTTATATTACTAGCCAATCTAATACACTTGCTAGACACCGGTCATCTATATTACAAACAGGGCAAAGATTATAAGCAATAAGGTGCCGTCGCTGCCTTTCTTCATTAGTTAAAATTCGATCCCACAACACCAACCATAAGAATGTCTTTATCTTCTAAGGCCCCTGCCAATCCTAATATAGCCTCCATTTCTTCTCCATCCTGTTACATGCAACATGAGAAACAAGCTCATAAGCCGATTCCATCGAATAGGACCTAAATGGCGAGGGAAGCAAGATCAGGTTGTCCCCTTTTAATTCTTTCGTTAGAGGAAGAGAAATTTGAATTAAATTTATCACATAGCTAGGGAGGAACTGATTCAACAGATCACAATAAAAACCCTTATTGACCGATATTTGAGAGACTGCTTGCCACTCCCTATTTTCCCTAAAAATAAGAGTAATATGACGATATAAGGACCTAGCTTTGAACCAATTATTAAACCAAAACAAGGCTACCTTCCCATTATTTATGGCCCAATAAGTGTTTGCCCGAAAAACAGGCCACGTTCTTGCTATGTTATGCCAAAGCAAAAAGCCTGGCTTAGAAGCAAGAGACACAAACTAGAACTTATTAAAATTATTATACTTAGCATTCATCACTCTAACCCAAAAAGCATCTCAATTATTGACCATTTTCTAGATAACTTTGAGCAAGAAGGCCTCATTGCACTCTTTTAACTTTTTAATGCCTACTCCCCCAAACTTAATTGGCTTACATAATCAGTCCCAATTAATTAAGTGCAGCTTTGCATCCCCATTGGCAGAACCCCAAATGAAGTTTCTGCAAAGTTTCTCAATCTGATTACAGATATTAGAAGGAAGAACAGTGGTTTGAATAGCATAGGTAGGAATAGCTAAAAGCACTGACTTCACTAATGTAATACAGCCCGCCAAAGAAAGGGAATTAGTTTTTTAATTAGCCAACTTGATTTTAACTTTATCCACTAAATAATTATACGTCCTTTTATTAACTCTTTCATAGAGAATAGGCATGTCCAAGTAATGACCCAAATCATTTGTTAGAAGGAAGCCTAAAACATTTTTGAGCTCCAAGGCAAGCTCATGCCCAACATTACTAGACACATAAAATGCTGACCTTTTTTTATTAACCAATTGACCCGAGCAAGTAGAAAAATTATCAAACACTTCACATATACTTCTCATCTGCTCAACTGAAGCTTTTGCAAACAACACTAGATCATTTGTAAAGAATAAATGGGTGAGGGGAAGGCCAGTCCCACTTAACCGAATGGTCTTTCATATACCATCTTCCACTGCCTTGTTAAAACCATGAGAAAGTCTCTCCATACATAGAACAAATAAGTAAGGCAAGAGCCGGTCTTCCCTGCGAACACCTCTAAAAGGGACAAATTTACTAATCAGTTCCCCATTCCAAAGAACATGAAACTACTATTTTTCCAACAATCCAGAAGCAACTTGCACAACTCATTAGGGAACCTGACATCAATAGGAGTATCCATAATAAAGTCCCAACGAAGCCTATCATAAGCCTTCTTCAAATCAATCTTAATTATCACTAACCCTTTCTTTCCCCACGTCGAATGTGCGACTTCCTGAGCAATAAGGATATTGTCAAAGATTTGCCGTCCTAGTATAAAGCTAGCCTGCCACGGTCCTACAAGCACATTCAAACAAGGCTTAAAATAGTTTGTAATCACTTTCATCAAAATTTTATATATAACAGAAAGCAAACTTATAGGCCAAAAATTGCTAATCTAATTAGGGTTATTTTTCTTAGGGATCAGGTATATTATAGTAGAGTATAAGAAAGGATCCACAGCCCCTCCTTCCAATGCCTTATGAATAAAGTCAAATAGCGAACCTTTAAATACTGTCTAATATTTCTGGAAGAAAAAAGGACACAAACCATCTATACCAGGGGCTTTAAGCGGCTTCATACTAATAAGAGCTTCATGAACTTTCTCCAAATTGAGAGGCTTGAATATGTTATCTGCCAACACTCTAGTCAAAGGAGGAAATTTACCAAGAATCGAAAGTAAAGGAGCTATCTCGTGTTCCTCAAAGTATAAGTGACTGAAAAAATCAACCACATGCTTTTTTAACACTCCCTGATCAAAACTCCACTCACCGTCTGAAAGGATGAGGCCATGGATATAGTTATTCTGCCTTTTAAATCGCACCTTATTGTAAAAAAAGGTGGTGTTTCTATCCCTAGTTAATAGCCACTCCGATTTAGATTTTTTTTCCAGTACACTTCCTTTTAAAGGACTTGATTCAACTCAAGTCTTAATTCTTGACTCAACTTAACTAAGTAACTCAAGTAGCTTCTTTCTAAGAAAGTTTCAATGTCGCCAACCTGAAGAGCAATTTCTTTTTTCAAAAATTAATGCAACCAAACGTGACTTTGCTCCAATAATCAACTATATCTGCAAAATGATGAATCGAGTCTACAATATTCTCCGAACACTTCCAATTAGCCGCTACAAACTCCTGGAACCCTTGATGAAGAACGCAAGCTACATGGAACTGAAACTATCTATGAGCCATCCTTCCTAAATTATTAACTATCTAGAGAATAATAGGTCTATAATCTGAATGCGTTATTGGAATATGGGTCACCTTGAAATTCGAAAAAGCTTCTTTCCATGGGATATTACACACTGTCCAATCAAGTTGCTCCATAACCAACCCTAGATGCCATATGAATCTAGGACCTGAGAATCCCATGTCGAAGAGACAACTATCCATAAACTATGCAAAGAGAGGACAAGGGTTACTACCCCGAGAGGAACCCTCCATTTTCTCATTCGAATACAGAAAATAATTAAAATCACCCATGATGACCCAAGGGTCATGAGTAGCCATAGCTAAAACTTTTAAAACATGCCATAAACCTTTACGATGAGCATGAGGAGGATCTCTATAGACTACAGTAAGAATGAATTAAGGAATATGCAGTTGAGATATCTTCAAATGAACCGACTAATACGAAAACTCCTTAATCTTAATAGTTACATCATCATACTAGAGAACCTAGATACCACCTAAGAACCCCGAAGCTTCAACACGAAAACGAATGAGGAAAACTAAGCCTCTTAATCATTTTATCAGCAACATAACCACTAATCTTAATTTCAAGCAAAATTAGAATTGAAACCTTATACATCCGAATTAAAGTTCTAACATGCAACTTAAACTTTTTAGAACTTACCCCCCAACAGTTCTAGAAAACAATCTGAACCCCTATAAGAAAATAAAAAGCTAAAAAATCCTTACAAGTGAGGTTAACACCGATCAACAAACCCATCAATCACAACTAGACTAACCCCCTCCCTCTCCTTGCTCGCCTGCAAAATCTGGCCAGCATTATCTATATTAAGCAATTCTAAAAGTAATCTAGAAGCTTCATTAATTTTTAGACTTGAATCGTTACCCTTCCCTCTACCTTTGAAGTGGATAGGGTCACAAACACTCTTCAATCTCCTCTTATCTAGGGGTCTAATACCACTATGCATAGGGTTTTTAATTCTAATACCTTGATGTAACACTCTGTCTTTGATAGAGGTCATAGGGTTGGGTTTACAGTTGTTTAAGTAAGGGACCACAATAGCAGTATAAGCATTTGAATCAAAGACCGACGATACCCTGTTGATCCCCTCATGACATCTATTATTCACCTTTATGCTTTGATTGGTGGTTATAAAACTTAGCTCTTTAGAACACTCAACTGGAATATTGACATCCATATTTCTTTACCAGTTAAATCTTCACAGTGCAGGCTAACCTCCATTCCTAAGCCACCACTCGCTTGAACCTTCAACATGCTTGACTAAATGTCACTACCAGTACTAACACTGAACAGTGCATTTTCATACATCGAAATTGACCTCCTAACAGAGGATATATAATTCGTATTACCAATCCCACCCTTAAGCATCTTTACAGCCTGCGTATGTCTTTGTTTAGTGAATGCAAAAATTTGATTAGCAGCATTACCTTTAGTGGCATGGACAATCTCCTGTCCCACCTCATCTTCATTAATATCATGTAATGCTACAAATCTAGACCCTTTTGCATATTGTATTTTACTCCTTGCCCCATTACCTTTATTTTTGCTCTCATCCACTACCCTTGTTCCTCTTTTTTGTACTATCATCTATGGTTTAAAATTTGAATTTGAATTCTTGCACCCAATGGGGCCACTACTGCTCCCTTCTTCACTTATACTGCAGTCAACATTGGGTCTCGAATTAGGAACCGAAGTAACCTCCTTACCTCCCTAAGGACATTGATCCCTAAAATGACCATATTTTTCATATAGAAAATAAATTTTGTAGAGACCTTCATATTCAATTTTGATATGCCTCACTTTAAATTGAATCTGCGAAACCAAGTTTTGTAAGATCAAGCTCAATAGCTATACGACCAAATTTTACCCGTTTTTTATCCAATGTGTTGTAATCTATCTTCACCATTTTTCCAATAATTGCACCAATCTATCGAAGAATATTGTTTTGATAATAATGTAGAGAGAAACCCAAAAAATGAACCCACACCACTATAGAGATCAACACATCATTATCCATAGAAAATTTTGAATGCCAAGTGTGGACACCATGACCTGAGGCAGTCTAGATTAGGATTATCTGATAATAAGAAAATAATATATTACTGACAATAGATTCGGATCTTGAAGCTTTGATCATTAATTTCTTACTTTTTCTTAAATATTCTTCATTATTTTCTAAGTATTTTCAAATATTTCCAAGTGTTTTATCAAAATATACATAATGACCTAATTTTAGACCTTCAATAGCGAAAGATGGCTATCTGTCACTTGAGCGATGCCTATCTATAAGCCTAAAGGGGTATTTTAGGAAATTCTAACTTTAGTACTGAGGGATGGCCACCCCTCAATAAGGGACACCCATCCCTGGCTAGAAACCCAGAGTTCCAGCATTTTTAGATTTTCAAAAAAGAGAAGTTTTATCCTAAAAGATTGGGTTTCGGATTTACAGGATTTTATCTCTAGATTTGGAGAGTTGTTAGCCCAAAGAGGTGAATAGAATAGGGTCCCAAATAACAAATAAGGAGAGATATATATGTAAAAATCGGGTTCGATTATGCCTATTCCTAATCCTAAATGGAATGTAATGACGGAGAGATCCAACTGTAAACATAGTATCTATTTAGATACGCTCGAATAACCCCTTCTTTCTCATAATGAGAATGTATATAAGCCTATTCCGGTCTGGTCCGGTATGGAATGAACTTATAATCATAGAATCGACTCGATTATCAGATTCTAAATTATAAGTTCATAACTCTAACCCATTCCCATTTTGGGCGGAACAGATCTACTAATTCTTTGATTCCAGTTAGTAAGAGGGATCTTGAACTAAGAAATAGATTCTAGAAGCTAAAAAAGGGAGGATTTCAACTCAAACTCTTCCCTTGGTATAAAATCTAAAATCCAAGGTTTGAAAAAGAGGGGAATCACTTTTCTTTGAGAGAGCCACCTTACAGAAGAAGAAGAATTGATTTCTTTTATTGTCTAACCTTTTTGCTCCAGCAATTCTTGATTGAAACACACACACACACAAATTCTTACTTTCTTTTGAGAACAATAATCATGAATCGGAGTGGATATCTGGGCTACAATAATCATAGAGACCGAATATCTCCTGAGGGTAACATTCTTGGCTCACTCTTACTTTCTCTCTTTATAATTAAATTTGTATGATCACATGGTTCCTTGATATATATTGGCATGTGTTGATTACTGTAATTCGAATAATATACATGTTTAATTGAGATGTAATGTGTATTTGGACCATTAAATATGTTAGATGCATGATAGGTTCTTGGATTCCTCCATTGTTGTACATGTGAAGCTATTTCTCTTTTTTTTTTCAATTCTGTAATTATATGATTTTAGTGTAGTTGATGCATGTTTGATTGTCATAAATTAGTTTTAACATGATTTAGGAACCTAGGGATTCATATCTAATGATAGAAATCCATTTTCCGTGATTTTCTACACTTTTCCTTGAAACTTGCATTTCTAGTTCTGTCTAGAGGTGACAGACGGAAAGACAACCCACCAGACAATTGTTTGTCATTCGACGAATGGGGCTGATAAAGAACAAAATCAAGAAAACCAAATAAAACAAGTAAAACAACAATCAAATAGGGAAATGGATGAAAAGAAGGTTGAATTTCATTGATAAATGATTGTAAAACAGCATTACAATCCCAGGAAGCTAACTTCCCTCTCCAAAAGGAGCCCTGCTCAACAGCAGCAAAATACAATTGATATTCAAAAGATGCCCTCTCTTCCTAACTTATATAACCAAAACAAGAGAAATGTTGAAATCATTTTTCTCCCTGGGTGCAAAGCTGGACACCAAGTGCACGCACTCTGCCCCTAATCAAATTATTCTAACCAAATTCCCCCACTGCCCTTACTGTGTTTATGCCTTCTTGACTCCCAACTGCACTTTCTTCTTCTTATGAGCATAAGTCTGCAGCTTCCTAAGCCCAAGTGAGTCTGTCCCAGCTTGAGTTGCAGCTTCTCCATCAATGCCACCATCTTCAAATAAAGTCTTGTCCTCAAGACTTAGGTACTACTTCCTCAAGTATCTAACAGCTTCGGTACTCTGATCCCTGGTGTCCTTTTTCATCTTTTCATTAATCACAGAACTCTCCAATTTTAGATGCCCCTGCGAGGTACCATGTCTTGCTCCTAGCTTTACTCTAACATTCATATCCGGCCTTGAAGAACCAGGATCAAGGACATTATTTCTTCCAATTCTGTGTATAACCTGCCCACCATTGTTTCCCTCGGCATAAGCCAAGGAGCCGAATGTCTCATTGTGCAAACTTCCATTGCGAGGTTTGGCAGCTTCAACTTCATGCGATTAAGAAACATCATTTATGAGGGCATTATTACTAGATTGGTTGACGTATTGAGATTCCTCAGCAGCATTCCCAATTTGACTATTCTAAGCTTGTTCGATCACTGGTGCACAAGACAAGGGGTTTACATCTTCCTCAAGATCACCTATATTCCTACTGTCATTGCAAAGATTTGTACTCTCTACATGAGGACATGCAGTGCATTCAATGTCTATCTTATCAAGAACCGACTTGCGTGAGGTATTTGAAATCCTAGGATACATGCCATGATCAGCAATTGCAGGATAGATGGGTGCATTAGGATTCATTGAATGATATGGTTCTAGGCCAACAAGGACACCCGAGACCAACCTATATAAAGAACAGCAAATAGAAAACGCAAGCCCATCTCTCAATGAAAGCATGCCATCCACTCCAAAGGAAAAATACCCAATCGGAAGTCCATATGCCCCCCAACCTGCCTTGAAGCCCAGATAACAATCATCAATTATGACAAAAAAACATGGCACACACATTCACAGTGGTCACCATAGCTTGTATAGCAGAACTCTCCCTGAGTCTCACCACAATGGTCCAGTAACAATTACTAAAAATGCAGCACATAGGTCAACGACAATATCTAATCCTGGAATATACTGACGAGCTAGGAAAAGGGGTAGACTAACCTGAGCAAATACCAATCTCCGGAAAGCTAGAAGCGGTTCTCTTGCCCAAGGTGATGGTTGTGTAAATCTAAGTTGGTTTTCCCAATTATTCATCAATTTAGTGAATTCATTCCAGATCACCCTGCTAAAACTTTTTCTCCAAGAATGATTCACCACCAAGAAAGGCGTGGAAGACCTCCAACTCCCTTAGCAAGTGGAGTTTCACAATAAATGGATAAGCCCGCATGTATGAATCCATTCCAGCAGCAGCAAGAGGAGCAATCAGCACTTGTTTGGACAGTGCAATCTTCTCACCAACTGAGAATTGATCCTTTTTCATCATAGCTTAGAGAATCTTTTCAACATTCATATCAAACCAAGCATTACTTTCAAAGCCACTACATACAAGACCTTCTTCATCAGCCCCACTGACGTACATACCCATCATGTCCCATTTTCCAAGCCTCCATACTGCCTGCACACCCTGCATACACCATGTTTTCTTGTACCGAGGAAACCTAAAAATTAAGCCATCCACGTGTGGGGCCATAGTCTGAAGGTGACACATGTTCAGCAGACAATTAAGGGCATCTGAATGCCTGTGAACTGAAGTAAGCTCCATCTGCAAAGCCTGACCTCCAAACAGATCCCTACGATCTCTTTCGCGTTCAAGAGCTTTAAAACGGTCATCATTTTCAAATATTACTACCACTTTGCCCCTTCTTATGCATGATGTCAACTCTCTGGATTCTTCTAGCATCTTCCTAAATTCTTCCTTTGCTCTCCCCTATTTAATTCGTCTTTCCTCAGCTTCCTGTTTTTTCTTTTCACCCAAATACTCATTAAAAGCTTGCTTTCGCTCCCTAAGTGTTTTCAGTGCACCGTATCTTTTGCCTTAAAGTATCAACCTCATGGCCTGGTCCCAGGTCTAGTCTAATCCCAGGTTCACGTCGGGTTCACCATTTACGGAGTCTAAAAATGCTTTAAATACATTTTTTGCCTCCAGCTTATCCCCATAAGTCAAGGGCTCCTGACTACCTGCTTTTTGTTCCGATGGAATCTGTCCTTCAAAAAGCAATGCCAACTTTTGCGAGATGAATTCATGTGTAGCGCTTGAGTCAAAAAGCAGGAAAATGGGTTTGCCATGAGTGATCCATTGAACCTTCAGCCTTCTTGGCACCTGGGCATGTGTTATGGGTCCAATTAAAACTTTGATTGCATTGCAATCAACTCTCATCCCTTCTTCTTCTTCCTCTGGTTCATCCAATTTCATCCCTTCTCCTGTTTGTTGCCCTGTATCCACATATAATTCGTTCTCCAAGATGGAGATCCCAAAGCACTCCATCATTGCATCCGTGTTGGGGGCTGGATGGCTGCATCCATTTGAAGCAGAGACCCTGCTGACCATGCTCCCCGATCTCCTTCAACGACAGATGATGTGGCCCCTTGTTCCGCTACTCCAGCTGCGTTCGGTTGGGAGGAAGGCGTGTGGGTGGTGGAGCTTTTTCTTGGATTAATGGGCTTGGGTCTTTAGTTTTAAACCATGGACCTGGTGGATCCATTTCTATTTGCATAGTTGGGTGAACGATCGGTAGAGCATGAGGAAGCTTAGATCTGCTCCAAATCCCTGCCTCCCTTGTCGTCGATCTGCTTTCTGAGGGACTGAAGGTGAGTTGCCAAACTTGGTGCCGGAACAAATGTGTTCCCGTCTTGGAGACCCGTCTTTTGTTGGCTGGGCATCTCCTTCATCATCTACTAGTTGGGTTCCTCTGTGTTTGGTTAGTGTTTGGGGCTGCTTTGTATCGTCGCTCAGCTCGATTTTGTTTTTAGATTGCTGATCTTCTTCTTTCATAGATTTCTGGAGTTGGGCAACAATCATACGCTCAAATCTATCCTTAGATTTCTGAAGTGCAGCATGGGACGTCTGTATTGCTGCCATGGTATCTCGAATTGCAGCTATTTTATCGTCATCCATGGTTTGTAATCGACTTTTAGAAGGTGTTTCCATTTTGTTTGTTTTTTTTGGTGAGGAGTTGTTGATCGAGGTTTCCCACAGACGGCGCCAATTGATAAAGAACAAAATCAAGAAAACCAAATAAAGCAGCTTGAGTAGCAGCAATCAAATTGGGAAATGGATGAAAAGAAGGTTAAATTTCATTGATAAATGATTGTAAAATAGCATTACAATCCCAGGAAGCTAACTTCCCTCTCTAAAAGGAGCCCTACTCAACAGCAACAAAATACAATTGATATTCAAAAGATGCCCTCTCCCCCTCTCTTCCTAACTTATATAACCAAAACAAGAGAAATGCTAAAATCATTTTTCTCCCTGGGTGCCAAGCTGGACACCAGGTGCACGCACTCTGCCCCTAATCAAATTATTCCAAACAAATTCCCCCACTTCCCTTGCTGTGTTTCTGCCTTCTTGACTCCCAACTACACTTTCTTCTTCTTATGAGCATAAGTCTGCAGCTTCCTAGGCCCAAGTGAGTCCGGCCCAGCTTGAGTAGCAGCTTCTCCATCAATGGCACCCTCTTCAAATAAAGTATTTTCCTCAAGACATAGGTACTCGTTCCTCAAGTATCTAATAGCTTCGGTACACTGATCCCTGGTGTCCTTTTTCATCTTTTCATTAATCACAGAACTCTCCAATTTTAGATGCCCCTGCGAGGTACCATGTCTTGCTCCTAGCTTTACTCTAACATTCATATCCGGCCTTGAAGAACCAGGATGAAGGATGTTGTTTCTTCCAATTATGTGTACAACCTGCCCACCATTGTTTCCCTCGGCATAAGCCAAGGAGCCGAATGTCTCCTTGTGCAAACTTCCATTGCAAGGTTTGGCAGCTTCAACTTCATGCGATTCAGAAACACCATTTATGGGGGCATTATTACTAGATTGGTTGACGTATTGAGAGTCCTCAGCAGCATTCCCAATTTGACTAATCTAAGCTTGTTCGATCACTGGTGCACAAGACAAGGGGTTTACATCTTCCTCAAGATCACCTATATTCCTACTGTCATTGCAAAGATTTGTACTCTCTACATGAGGACATGCAGTGCATTCAATGTCTATCTTATCAAGAACCAACTTGGGTGAGGTATTTGAAATCCTAGGATACATGCCATTTTAGCAATTGCAGGATAGATGGGTGCATCAGGATTCATTGAATGATATGGTTCTAGGCTAACAAGGAAACCCGAGGCCAACCTATATAAAGAACAACAAATAGAAAACGTAAGCCCATCTCTCGATGAAAGCATCCCATCCACTCCAAAGGAAAAATACCCAATGGGAAGTCCATATGCCCCCCAACCTGCCTTGAAGCCCAGATAACAACCATCAATTATGAAAAAAAACATGGCACACACATTCACAATGGTCACCATAGCTTGTATAGCAGAACTCTCCTTGAGTCTCACGCACAATGGTCCAGTAACAATTACTAAAAATGCAGCACATAGGTCAACGACAATATCTAATCCTGGAATATGCTGACGAGCTAGGAAAAGGGGTAGACTAACCTGAGCAAATACCAATCTCTTGAAAGCTAGAAGTGGTTCTCTTGCCCAAGGTGATGGTTGTGTAAATCTAAGCTGGTTTTCCCAATTATTCATCAATTTAGTGAATTCCAGATCACCCTGTTGAAACTTTTTCTCCAAGAATGATTCACCACCAAGAAAGGCGTGGAAGTCCTCCAACTCCCTTAGCAAGTGGAGTTTCACAATAAATGGATAAGCCCGCATGTATGAATCCATTCCAGCAGCAGCAAGAGGAGCAATCAGCGCTTGTTTGGATAGTGCAATCTTCTCACCAACTGAGAATTGATCCTTTTTCATCATAGCTTAGAGAATCTTTGCAACATTCATATCAAACCAAGCATTACTTTCAAAGCCACTACATATAAGACCTTCTTCATCAGCCCCACTAAGGTACTTACCCATCATGTCCCTTTTTCCAAGCCTCCATGCTGCCTGCACACCCTGCATACACCATGTTTTCTTGTACCGAGAAAACCTAGAAATTAAGCCATCCACGTGTGGGGCCATAGTCTAAAGGTGACACATGTTCAGCAGACAATTAAGGGCATCTGAATGCCTGTGAACTGAAGTAGGCTCCATCTGCAAAGCCTGACCTCCAAACAGATCTCTACGATCTCTTTCCCATTCAAGAGCTTTAAAACGGTCATCATTTTCAAATATTACTACCACTTTGCCCTTTCTTATGCTTGATGTCAGCTCTCTGGATTCTTATAGCATCTTCCTAAATTCTTCCTTTGCCCTCCCCTGTTTAAGTCGTCTTTCCTCAGCTTCCTATTTTTACTTTGGACCCAAGTACTCATTAAAAGCTTGCTTTCGCTCCCTAAGTGTTTTCAGTGCACCGTATCTTTTGCCTTTAAGTATCAACCTAATGGCCTGGTCCCAGGTTCACGTCGAGTTCACCATTTACGGAGTCTAAAACTGCTTTAAATGCATTTTTTGCCTCCAGCTTATCCACATAAGTCAAGGGCTCCTGACTACCTGCTTTTTGTTTCGATGGAATCTGACCTCCAAAAAGCAATGCCAACTTTTGCGAGATGAATTCGTGTGTAGCACATGGGTCAAAAAGCAGGACAATGGGTTTAGCATGAGTGGTCCATTGAACCTTTAGCCTTGGTGGTTGGGCACCTGGGCGTGTGTTCTGGGTCCAATTAAAACTTTGATTGCATTGCAATCAACTCTCATCCCTTCTTCTTCTTCCTCTGGTTCAGCCAATTTCGTCCCTTCTCCTATTTGTTGCCCTGTATCCATATATAATTCGTTCTCCAAGGTGGAGACCCGAAGCACTCCATCATTGCATCCGTGTTGGGGGCTGGATGGCTGCATCCATTTGAAGCAGAGACCTTGCTGACCATGTTTCGCTGCTCCAGCTCCGTTCAGTTGGGAGGAAGGCGTGTGGGCGGTGGAGCTTTTACTGGGATTAATGGGCTTAGGTCTTTAGTTTTAAACCATGGGCCTGGTGGATCCATTTCTATTTTCATAGTTGGGTGAATGATCGGTGGAGCATGAGGAAGCTTATATCTGCTCCAAATCCCTGCCTCCCTTATCGCCGATCTGCTTTCTGAGGGACTGAAGGTGAGTTGCCCAAACTTGGTGCCGGAACGAATGAGTTCCCATCTTGGAGACCCGTCTTTTGTCGGCTGGGCGTCTCCTTCAACATCTACTGGTTGGGTTCCTCTGTGTTTGGTTAGTGTTTGGGGCAGCTTTGTATCGTCGCTCAGCGCGGTCTTATTGTTAGATTGCTAGTCTTTTTCTTTCACAGATATCTGGAGCTAGGCAGCAATCATACGCTCAAATCTATCTGTAGATTTTTGAAGTGCAGCAAGAGACATCTGTATTGCTGCCATGGTATCTCGAATTGCAGCTATTTTATCGTCATCTATGGTTTGTAATCGACTTTTAGAAGGTGTTTCCATTTTGTTTGTTTTTTTTTGGTGAGGAGTTGTTGATCGTGGTTTCCCACAGACGGCGCCAATTGATAAAGAACAAAATCAAGAAAACCAAATAAAATAGCTTGAGTAGCAGCAATCAAATAGGGAAATGGATGAAAAGAAGGTTGAATTCATTGATAAATGATTGTAAAACAGCATTACAATACCAGGAAGCTAACTTCCCTCTCCAAAAGGAGCCCTGCTCAACAGCAGCAAAATACAATTGATATTCAAAAAATGCCCTCTCCCCCTCTCTTACTAACTTATATAACCAAAACAAGAGAAATGCTGAAATCGTTTTTCTCCCAAGGTGCCAAGCTGGACACCAGGTGCATGCACTCTGCCCCTAATCAAATTAATCCAACCAAATTCCCCCACTGCCCTTGCTGTGTTTCTGCCTTCTTGACTCCCAACTGTACTTTCTTCTTCTTATGAGCATAAGTCTGCAGCTTCCCAGGCCCAAGTAAGTCCGACCCAGCTTGAGTAGCAGCTTCTCCATCAATGCCACCATCTTCAAATAAAGTCTTGTCCTTAAGACTTAGGTACTCATTCCTCAAGTATCTAACAGCTTCGATACTCTGATCCCTGGTATCCTTTTTCATCTTTTCATTAATCACAGAACTCTCCAATTTCAGATGCCTCTGCGAGGTACCATGTCTTGCTCCTGGCTTTACTTTAACATTCATATCTGGCCTTGAAGAACCAGGAGCAAGGACGTTGTTTCTTCCAATTCTGTGTACAACCTGCCCACCATTGTTTCCTTCGACATAAGCCAAGGAGCTAAATGTCTCATTGTGCAAACTTCCATTGCGACGTTTGGCAACTTCAACTTTATGCGATTCAGAAACATCATTTATGGGGGTATTATTACTAGATTGGTTGACGTATTGAAATTCCTCAGCAGCATTCACAATTTGACTAATCTAAGCTTGTTCGATCACTGGTGCACAAGACAAGGGGTTTACATCTTCCTCAAGATCACCTATATTCCTACTGTCATTGCAAAGATTTGTACTCTCTATATGAGGACATGCAGTGCATTCAATGTCTATCTTATCATGAACCAACTTGGGTGAGGTATTTGAAATCCTAGGATACATGCCATGATCAGCAATTACAGGATAGATGGGTGCATCAGGATTCATTGAATAATATGGTTCTAGGAAAACAAGGAAACCCGAGACCAACCTATATAAAGAACAGCAAATAGAAAACGCTAGCCCATCTCTCAATGAAAGCATCCCATCCATTCCAAAGGAAAAATACCCAATGGGAAGTCCATATGCCCCCTAACCTGCCTTGAAGCCCAGATAACAACCATCAATTATGACAAAAAACATGGCACACACATTCACAGTGGTCACCATAGCTTGAATACAAGAACTCTCCTTGAGTCTCACGCACAATGGTCCAGTAACAATTACTAAAAATGCAGCACTTAGGTTAACGACATTATCTAATCCTGGAATATGCTGACGAGCTAGGAAAAGGGGTAGACTAACCTGACCAAATAACAATCTCCGGAAAGCTAGAAGTGGTTCTCTTGCCCAAGGTGATGGTTGTGTAAATCTAAGCTGGTTTTCCAAATTATTCATCAATTTAGTGAATTTCAGATAACCCTGTTGAAACTTTTTCTCCAAGAATGATTCACCACCAAGAAAGGCGTGAAAGTCCTCCAACTCCCTTAGCAAGTGGAGTTTCACAATAAATGGATAAGCCCGCATGTATGAATCCATTCCAGCAGCAACAAGAGGAGCAATTAGCACTTGTTTGGACAGTGCAATCTTCTCACCAACTGAGAATTGATCCTTTTTCATCATAGCTTGGAGAATCTTTGCAACATTCATATCAAACCAAGCATTACTTTCAAAGCCACTACATACAAGACCTTCTTCATCAGCCCCACTGAGGTACTTACCCATCATGTCCCATTTTCCAAGCCTCCATGCTACCTGCACACCTTGCATACACCATGTTTTCTTATACCGAGGAAACCTAGAAATTAAGACATCCACGTGTGGGACCATAGTCTGAAGGTGACATATGTTCAGCAGATAATTAAGGGCATCTGAATGCCTGTGAACTGAAGTAAGCTCCATCTGTAAAGCCTGACCTCCAAACAGATCTCTGCGATCTCTTTCCCGTTCAAGAGCTTTAAAACGGTCATCATTTTCGAATATTACTACAATTTGCCCCTTCTTATGCTTGATGTCAGCTCTCTGGATTCTTCTAGCATCTTCCTAAATTCTTCCTTTGCTCTCCCCTGTTTAATTCTTCTTTCCTCAGCTTTCTATTTTTTCTTTTGACCCTAGTACTCATTAAAAGCTTGCTTCCGCTCCCCAAGTGTTTTTAGTGCATAGTATCTTTTGCCTTTAAGTATAACCCTCATGGCCTGGTCCTAGGTCCAGTCTGGTCCCAGGTTCACATCGAGTTCACCATTTACGGAGTCTAAAACTGCTTTAAATGAATTTTTTGCGTCTAGCTTATCCATATAAGTCAAGGGCTCCTGACTACCTGCTTTTTCTTTCGATGTAATCTGACCTCCAAAAAGCAATGCCAACTTTTGCGAGATGAATTCGTGTGTAGTACATGAGTCAAAAAGCAAGAAAATGGGTTTTCCATGAGTGGTCCATTGAACCTTTAGCCTTCTTGGCACCTGGGCGTGTGTTCTGGATCCAATTAAAACTTTGATTGCATTGCAATCAACTCTCATCCCTTCTTCTTCTTCCTCTAGTTCAACCAATTTCATCCCTTCTCCTGTTTGTTGCCCTGTATCCATATATAATTCGTTCTCCAAGATGGAGACCCGAAACACTCCATCATTGCATCCGTGTTGGGGGCTGGATGGCTGCATCTATTTGAAGCAGAGACCCTGCTGACCATGCTCCCCGATCTCCTTTAACGATAGATGGTGTGACCCCTTGTTCCGCTGCTCCAGCTGCGTTCGGTTAGGAGGAAGGCATGTGGGTGGTGGAGCTTTTGCTGGGATTAATGGGCTTGGGTCTTTAGTTTTAAACCATGGGCCTGGTGGATCCATTTCTATTTTCATAGTTGGGTGAACGATCGGTGGAGCATGAGGAAGCTTAGATCTGCTCCAAATCCCTGCCTCCCTTATCGACGATCTGCTTTCTGAGGGACTGAAGGTGAGTTGCCCAAACTTGGTGCCGGAAAGAATGAGTTCCCGTCTTGGAGACCGGTCTTTTATTGGCTGGGCGTCTCCTTCAACATCTACTGGTTGGGTTCCTCTGTGTTTGGTTACGTTTTGGGGCTGCTTTGTATCGTCGCTCAGCTTGGTCTTGTTGTTAGATTGCTGGTCTTCTTCTTTCACAGATATCAAGAGCTGGGCAACAATCATACGCTCGAATCTATCAGTAGATTTCTGAAGTGCAGCAAGAGACGTTTGTATTGCTACCATGGTATCTCGAATTGCAGCTATTTTATCATCATCTATGGTTTGTAATCGACTTTTAGAAGGTGTTTACATTTTGTTTGTTTTTTTTGGTGAGGAGTTGTTGATCGTGGTTTCCCACAGACGGCACCAATTGATAAAGAACAAAATAAAGAAAACCAAATAAAATAGCTTGAGTAGCAGCAATCAAATAGGGAAATGGATGAAAAGAAGGTTGAATTTCATTGATAAATGATTGTAAAACAGCATTACAATCCCAGGAAGCTATCTTCCCTCTCCAAAAGGAGCCCTGCACAACAGCAGTAAAATACAATTGATATTGAAAAGATGCCCTCTCCCCCTCTCTTCCTAACTTATATAACCAAAACAAGAGAAATGCTGAAATCGTTTTTCTCCCTGGGTGCCAAGCTGGACACCAGGTGCACGCACTCTGCCCCTAATCGAATTATTCCAACCAAATTCTCCCACTGCCCTTACTGTGTTTCTGCCTTCTTGACTCCCAACTGCACTTTCTTCTTCTTATGAGCATAAGTCTGCAGCTTCCTAGGCCCAAGTGAGTCCAGCCCAGCTTGAGTAGCAGCTTCTCTATCAATGCCACCCTTTTCAAATAAAGTCTTGTCCACAAAACTTAGGTACTCATTCCTCAAGTATCTAACAGCTTCGGTACTCTGATCCCTGGTATCCTTTTTCATCTTTTCATTAATCACAGAACTCTCCAATTTCATATGCCCCTGCGAGGTACCGTGCCTTGCTCCTGGCTTTACTCTAACATTCATATCCGGCCTTGAAGAACCAGGATCAAGAACGTTGTTTCTTCCAATTCTATGTACAACATGCCCACCATTGTTTCCCTCGGCATAAGCTAAGGAGCCAAATGTCTCATTGTGCAAACTTCCATTGCGAGGTTTGGCAGCTTCAACTTCATGCGATTCAGAAACATCATTTATGGGGGTATTATTACTAGATTGGTTGACGTATTGAGATTCCTCAGCAGCATTCCCAATTTGACTAATCTAAGCTTGTTCGATCACTGGTGCACAAGACAAGGGGTTTACATCTTCCTCAAGATCACCTATATTCCTACTGTCATTGAAAAGATTTGTACTCTCTACATGAGGGCATGCAGTGCATTAAAAGTCTATCTTATCAAGAACCAATATGGGTGAGGTATTTGAAGGCCTATGATACATGCCATGATCAGCAATTGCAGGATAGATGGGTGCATCAGGATTCATTGAATGATATGGTTCTAGGCCAACAAGGAAACCCGAGACCAACCTATATAAAGAACAGCAAATAGAAAACGCTAGCCCATCTCTCAATGAAAGCATCCCATCCACTCCAAAGGAAAAATACCAAATGGGAAGTCCATATGCCCCCCAACCTGCCTTGAAGCCCAGATAACAACCAACAATTATGACAAAAAACATGGCACACACATTCACAGTGGTCACCATAGCTTGTATAGCAGAACTCTCCTTGAGTCTCACGCGCAATGGTCCAGTAACAATTACTAAAAATGCAGCACATAGGTTAACGATAATATCTAATCCTGGAATATGCTGATGAGCTAGGAAAAGGGGTAGACTAACCTGACCAAATACCAATCTCCGGAAAGCTAGAAGTGGTTCTCTTGCCCAAGGTGATGGTTGTGTAAATCTAAGCTGGTTTTCCCAATTATTCGTCAATTTAGTGAATTCCAGATCACCCTGCTAAAACCTTTTCTCCAAGAATGATTCACCACCAAGAAAGGTGTGGAAGTCCTCCAACTCCCTTAGCAAGTGGAGTTTCACAATAAATGGATAAGCCCGCATGTATGAATCCATTCCAGCAGCAGCAAGAGGAGCAATCAGCGCTTGTTTGGACAGTGCAATCTTCTCACCAACTGAGAATTGATCCTTTTTCATCATAGCTTGGAGAATCTTTGCAACATTCATATCAAACCAAGCATTACTTTCAAAGCCACAACATATAAGACCTTCTTCATCAGCCCCACTGAGGTACTTACCCATCATGTCCCATTTTCCAAGCCTCCATACTGCCTGCACACCCTGCATACACCATGTTTTCTTGTATTGTGGAAACGTGGAAATTAAGCCATCCACGTGTGAGGCCATAGTCTGAAGGTGACACATGTTCAGCAGACAATTAAGGGCATCTGAATGCCTGTGAACTGAAGTAGGCTCAACAGATCTCTGTGATCTCTTTCCCGTTCAAGAGCTTTAAAATGGTCATCATTTTTAAATATTACTACCACTTTGCCCCTTCTTATGCTTGATGTTAGCTCTCTGGATTCTTCTAGCATCTTCCTAAATTCTTCCTTTGCTCTCCCCTGTTTAATTTGTCTTTCCTCAGCTTCCTATTTTTTCTTTTGACCCAAGTACTCATTAAAAGCTTGCTTCCGCTCCCCAAGTGTTTTCAGTGCACCGTATCTTTTTCCTTTAAGTATCAACCTCATGGCCTGGTCCTAGGTCCAGTCTGGTCCCAGGTTCACGTCGGGTTCACCATTTACGGAGTCTAAAACTGCTTTAAATGCATTTTTTACCTCCAACTTATCCACATAAGTCATGGACTCCTGACTACCTGCTTTTTCTTTCGATGGAATATGACCTCCAAAAAGCAATGCCAACTTTTATGAGATGAATTCGTGTGTAGCGTTTGAGTCAAAAAGCAGGATAATGGGTTTGCCATGAGTGGTCCATTGAACCTTCAGCCTTCTTGGCACCTGGGCGTGTGTTCTGGGTCCAATTAAAACTTTGATTGCATTGCAATCAACTCTCATCCCTTCTTCTTCTTCCTCTGGTTCAACCAATTTGGTCCCTTCTCCTGTTTGTTGCCCTGTGTCCACATATAATTCGTTCTCCAAGATGGAGACCCGAAGCACTCCATCATTGCATCCGTGTTGGGGGCTGGATGGCTGCATCCATTTGAAGCAGAGACCCTGTTGACCATGCTCCTAGATCTCCTTCAACGACAGATGGTGTGGCCCCTTGTTTCGCTACTCCAGCTGCGTTCGGTTGGAAGGAAGGCATGTGGGTGGTGGAGCTTTTGCTGGGATTAATGGGCTTTGGTCTTTAGTTTTAAACCATGGGCCTGGTGGATCCATTTTTGTTTGCATAGTTGGGTGAACGATCGGTGGAGCATAAGGAAGCTTAGATCTGCTCCAAATCCCTGCCTCCCTTGTTGCCGATCTGTTTTCTGAGCGACTGAAGGTGAGCTGACCAAACTTGGTGCCGAAACGAATGAGTTCCCGTCTTGGAGACCCGTCTTTTGTTGGCTGGGCGTCTCTTTCATCATCTACTGGTTGGGTTCTTCTGTGTTTGGTTAGTGTTTGGGGCTGCTTTGTATCGCCGCTCAGCTCAGTTTTGTTGTTAGATTGCTGGTCTTCTTCTTTCACAGATTTTTGGAGCTGGGCAGCAATCTTGCGCTCAAATCTTTCTATAGATTTCTGAAGTGTAGCAAGGGACGTCTATATTGCTGCCATGGTGTCTCAAATTGCAGCTATTTTATCGTCATCCATGATTTGTAATCGACTTTTATAATGTGTTTCCATTTTGTTTTTTTTTTTGGTGAGGAGTTGTTGAACGAGGTTTTCCACAGACGACGCCAATTGATAAAGAACAAAATCAAAAAAACCAAATAAAACAAGTAAAACAGCAATTAAATAGGGAAATGGATGAAAAGAAGATTGAATTTCATTGATAAATGATTGTAAAACAGCATTACAATCCCAGGAAGCTAACTTCCCTCTCCAAAAGGAGCCCTGCTCAACAGCAGCAAAATACAATTGATATTGAAAAGATGCCCTCTCCCCCTCTCTTCCTAACTTATATAACCAAAATAAAAGAAATGCTGAAATTGTTTTTCTCCCTAGGTGCCAAGCTGGACACCAGGTGCACGCACTCTACCCCTAACCGAATTATTCAAACCAAATTCCCCCACTGCCCTTGCTGTGTTTTTGCCTTCTTGACTCCCAATTGCACTTTCTTCTTCTTATGAGCATAAGTCTGCAGCTTCCTAGGCCCAAGTGAGTCCGGCCCAACTTGAGTAGCAGCTTCTCCATCAGGGGCACCTTGGGCCTGTCACTCCGTCCTGTCCCTATCTTCCTTGAGGTCATCCCTTGCCTCTTTTAGCCATGTGTGAGTGCAATTTAAGCCATTATTTATGTATATTTTATGCTTTTATGGATTTTTATTCTATTTATTTGTTTTTGATTATATTTATACATTATTTGATGTGATTTTGTGTCTGTATGATGTGATTCTATACCTGAGTCTATTTTGTTTGTATAAATAAGCATGTAATTAATTTTTAACATGTTATTTAAGGATACTAATTAATTTGTCCTTTTGGTATGATTTTTCAATTACTTTGTACCTTCGCTGTGGAAGGTTTTTATGGTTTTTTTGCATGAAAAGTCGTGTTCTCGAATTTTCACCATCTTCACTCCCTGGTTATTTTAGTTAATTACTATTTTATTTATTTATTATGGTTTTGTTTATTTAATTTTTTCCATTTTTGTTTATTTGATATTCCATTTTGGATGTATTATTTTTAGGGATTGTAATAGTTAGTAAAAAAGAATTTTTGTGCATGATAAAATAAAAAGCATTAAAATATTTTCTATTAAGTCAATTGGGATTTTTATTCTAAAACCTATACCAATATCCCCTTGTTTTAGCCTAAATTCACATAGAAAAAAACTTATGATTTTTGTAAAATATGTACGAGGGAACCAATGTTACTAACTCAAATCAACTATCCAATTTATATATGTATACTTATTTGCGCTTTGATGTTGTGGAACAATTTGCTTATGTAATAATTTTTAAGTAGGATTTTACTTTAAGTATTTATTACTTTTTTTTTGTTTGAATGAGATATTTATTTAAATTCTATTGCTTGCATTGTTTGAGAGAGGAGAGTGGATTAATTTTAAAACTCAATTATAAAAAAACACCTAACCAAGATTCCTATTAAGAGTGATGTCTCGAATACTAATCTCTATTTGGGCATCAAAAGGTTAAGATTTCTTTTCCAACGTTCTATTGAGTGGTGACTCTATGATAGCTATCTCTTTGGGGTCTATTAGTATACACTTTTATGGGTTGACCACCAACAATAAATTAGGTTTGATCCCTTTTTATTGCAAAATGGCTAAATTATGAGTTAAAATGAGCATTCTTCGGCCTCGGGCCCTAAAAGCAGGCCTTTGAGAACCCAATCGAAAGTTAACAGTGACTTCGGTGCGTGTCATAGTGGCAACTTCACTAGGGATGAACGAGACCTTACTCCAAAAAGCATCTTGGTTAAGTTTTTTATAATTAAGTTTTATTCATTAATCTTGTCTCTTTTCTAAATTGCATCTCTTGCATTCATCTTTGGAGTTACTTTAGGTAAGCTTTTAGGCCATGTGGTGAGCCAAAGAGGTAAAGAAGTAGATCCCAATATGGTAAAAGCCATTAGAGAGATGCTAATGCCCTAGAGAGAAAAAGAAGTTAGATGATTCCTAGGTAAGATCCAGTACATAAGTTGGTTCATAGCCAAGTTGACTTCAATTTGCAAACTGATCTTCAAGCTGCTTAGGAAGGGCCAACCAGTTGTTTGGAATGAAGATTGTCAAAAGGCCTTTGACACCATCAGCAACTACTTGTTGCATCCACCAGTGCCGAGACCGCCTCAAATAGTTAAACCTCTAATCTTATATTTAGCAATATAAGATAGTTTAGTGGGGGTTATAATGGCATAAGATGCTTTCGGGATTGAGTAAGTAATGTACTAACTCAATAAGAAGTTTCTCCCATATGAGGCAAAGTATGTGGAAGTTAAAAAGATTTTTCTAGCAATCAATAGCTTCAAGAAAGTTAAGACATTACTTCCATTCTTACAGAATCCAAGCAGTGGCTAAGCAGAATCCCTTTAGATACTTGCAAGAAGCACCTTTGTTGTTAGGAAAAATGAGAACGTGGTTGATTCTCCTATAAAAGTTCGACATAGAATACATTACTAGAAAGACCATCAAAGGAAGAGCAGTGGCAGAATTCTTAGCTGATCTACCATTAAAAGGTAAAGAGATGACATATGAATTCCCCGATGAAAATGTTACAACAATAACAGTGCAAGGATGGCAGATGTACTTTGACAGAGCTGTGAACAATAAAAGAGCAGGGGTAGAAGTAATTTGATTACCCCCGAAAGGGAAAAAGATGCCATTAACCAAGAAGTTAAGGTACAAAGTCACAAATAATGAAGTAAAGTACCAAGCTTGCATTTATAAGTTAGAAGTTTTACTAGCTGTAGGGGCAAAATCTGTAAAAGTATTTAGAGATTCATCTCTAGTGGTTTAGCAAGTAAGGGGTGAATAGTTAGTGAAAGAAGAGCACTAGATGCCTTATCTCAGGTGCCTGAAGGTCTTAAGCAATAAATTTAAAGTTTGTACTTTTGGACATGTGCTTAGAGAAGAAAACTAGTTAATAGATACCTTATCTACCTTAGTATCAATATGGGATAATCCGAAAGGAGTAATCATAAAGCCTGTATTGATCTTGAGTTCCAATAAGCCATGCTTTAAAAAGGAGCAAATTCTAGATATCAAGATAGACGATGGAAAACCTTGGTATTATAGCATCCATAACTACCTAGAAAAGTCAGTATTTCCTGAAAAAGCCACCAAAAATGACCAAAGATTAATTCACAAACTATCAACCCAGTTCATTATCGTAGAAGGAGTGCTTTAAAGGAGACAGCCTGATGGAATCCAATTAATATGTTTGGATGAAAAGATAGAAAAAAGAGTAATAGAGGAGGTATATACGGGAATGTGTGGAGCCTATATGAATGGCTTAGCCTTGGAAAAAAAGATTATGAGGCAAGGATTCTTTTGGCTCACGATGGACACCAATTGTTCTAAGTATGTCAAAGAATGCCAGTTATGTCAATAGTATGCTGACTCGAGGCACTTGCCCATTTCTAAATTGTGTAACCTTGCATCGCCTTGGCCTTTAACTACATAGGGAATAGACATTATGAGAATAATTCCTCCACCTTCCTCGAATGGATATAGATTCATTATAGTGGTCATTGATTATTTCACCAAGTGGGTAGAAGTAAAGTCTTTTAAAAAAGTAGATGCACGAGATATGGCTAAGTTCATTGAGAAGAATTTGATATGCAAATATGGCTTGCCTCATCATGTAGTGTCTGATAATGGATTATAGTTTTCAGGTGAAACCAGACAAATGCATATTAGGTATGGAGTTTAACATCATAATTCTTCCCCTTAAGACCTCAAGCAAATGAAGTACGTGAGGCAGCCAATAAGAATGTGAAGAAAATCCTGGCCAAAATGGTACAGACTTACAAGGATTTAGCTGATAAGCTACCTTTTGCATTATGGGGTTAGAGGACCATAGCCAGAACCTCAACGAGGGCCATGTCATTCTCTTTGGTTTATGGAACAGAAGCAGTACTGTCGGTAGCAATTGAGCATCGATTTTTAAGGGTCATTTTAGAAGCTAAGATACCTGAGGCAGAATGGGCTAGATAAAGATTATCATAGCTTAACCTGCTTTATGGAGATAGAATGAGGGCTTACTATCATAATCAATTCTATCAAAGGAGGCTAGCCCATTCATTCGGGAAGAAAGTTAGGAAACACCCATTAAAAAAAGGAGATATTGTGTTTAAGTAGATGAGGCCAAGTATTCAGGATATCCAATACAAATTTAGGCCCACATGGGAAGGACTTTTTATACTTAAGAAGCTATTGTCTAAAGGCATTGTCATTTTATCAGATAGTGATGGCAATGAGTGTAGAGAACCAATGAATATAGACAGATTGAAAAGGTTCCATGGTTAAAAGACTAAAAAGAGAAAAAGAAAAGAATAAATGCCCCATGGGTTAAAAATAAAAAAATAGCGGCCTTAATAAAATTGGGTGCCTCACCAGGGTGAAAATTGAAAAAAGGCATCCTGGACAAAAATTAATGGCTAAAAGAAAATAATCAATCAAGAAAATCCAAGAAAGCTGATTGATAACAGGAGTTACAATGCCTGTAAATTTTTATTTCGAGATTGAATAGTATGTACTATTAAGGTAATATCAAATACTGATCATATGTGCTGAAATCAGAAAGAAATGTCATACATGTATTCATAATGTCATCAAAGTATCTGAGAGTAGCATAGCTTTTTTCACATGGTCAAAATGTAAAAGTGCAATGAAAGCAAAAACATCATCTATTAAAATGTCTAATCTAATCTATCAATATCACATCTCTTTCTCAATCCAGGTGCCTTAGGTGAAAAAGTCTGTTGTCGACAGTTGGACTAGTGACCCATTGCTTATATGAGTCAAAGGTGGTGAAATCGCAAGCACTGATCACAGGAATGGAGGTGCTCACGAGAAGTCGAGTGCAAATCATCCCATAATACTCTATCAAGAAGTTAGCCATAAGAATGCCCACTCCCCCCTAAAAAAAGGCCTAAAGTACACCTAACAATATCTTGCTGATCCCCAAACTAACGTGCACAATGGGCAGCAACATAAAAAGCGGCTCGATAAAGTCCACACAATGGAACACATCCCGAAGCTCCATTTCGGACCATAGAAGTGATAGGCAACCAAGTGCACCTAAATCTAATGTCACCATCTATCGAATAACCCAGCCAATCAACTGCATCCTGGACTGACCGAAACTCACACTATAGATGCCAAACTGTGATATAGGTCATGGGATAAATGCTTGTGGCTCTAACTCGGGGAGGAGGCTCTAACAATAACTGCAGCTTTTCATGAAGACATACCTGAAAAAAAAGTCTCTAGAATGAGTTGGATTCATCTTAAGAAAAAATAAGGCATAAAAATACGTGAAAATGCAAAAGGATGTGTATTTCAACAAGAAAAGCTAGTATGAAAACCTGCAGCAAGAGGCATACTACCTTCAAATATAAGGACATACTTGAAGAAGCATGGGCTTCCTGTGAAGAAGGAAGGAAAGCCACGTTGAGCAAAAGAGCTATAGTGAAAGGCATCCAAACCAATGATGATTTCATCCACGATCAAGGGAAAGGGGTTGCACCTTTAAAATAGGCCATCCACAATGTTAAACAACCCATAATCTGTGGTTATGGGATCACCAGCATCCATCAATAGACATCGAACGAGACAACAAAGTAGTACCACACTAAAATGAAAGGTAGGTATGTCATTAAAGTCAGTCAACACATCAATCAGGGGCTTTAGTGGAAATGTCTTCCCTTAAGGTACTAAACTTCTAACCTCGAAAGGAAGGATGCCTAAAGTATGGGCCACGTCTCAGGGATAGCTGACAGTAGGAGAGGGAAAGCATGGTTGAGTACTAGGCTCGAACTTAGCACCAACCAATGCAGTAAACTCCTCCAGTAAGGGACACAACTCTTGGTGTGTGAACCTAAATACATGAAGTCTCGGGTCCCAGTATCGAAGAGCAGTAGTTAATAAGTGCTTATCTAGAGAAGTTCTCAAAAATCTCAAACTCGAGTAAGGAGCCAAAAGAGGGTCCTCCTAAGTTTTTGAGTCATCCAATAATTGATATAATTTTGGAAGTCTAGTAGTCATGGTAACTAAATTTTCTAAGCAACTCAAGTGCAGTAATAATGCAAAAAATAAATATATATAAATGACTGAAAGAAAAAGAAGAATGAAAAGAAAAAAAGAAGAGAGAGAAGAATACCTAATGAAAGCTTCTAGGAAGATGAAAAGTCAAAGGCATAAAAACTAAGAAAATGGAACACTATTTATAGAAAGTGGTGAGCCACAGCCGTCCCTCACAATGAGAAAACCACAAGCTACCGGTCCATCACCTCTGAAAGGCCAAAAGTCACTCATTTGCATGTCACATGCATTGCATGTACATATTATTGCATTTTCCTTTGTTTTCATTTTATAGGGAATCTGAAAGCTTGATGACCTGAATATTCAACGAAAAATCATTTATTTCGAGAAGCATGACAAATTTTATAGGGTATTTCAGACTTTTAGACACTCATGTATATTAAAAGGCAATTAAAACTTGTAAATATTATAAAATAATACTGTAGCTCATAAAAAAGGTGTAAATAATTTTGTAAATTAATTTTAGATGGATAGAGGTCAAAAAATCGATGAAAACGGTCAAAAAATTGATGAAAACAGAGTCAAAATGAGGAAATTAGGCTTACTTAAAGAAGTGAAGCATTTTGGTCATTTTTCCTAAGGGACAGGATATCTCTCAGTCCTGTCCGTCACTAACGATACATGGGAGGCCCATCCCTTGCTTGATTTTCAGAATAAAGAGGTCATCTTCTTCATTTTTTTTGGCAAAAACTCTATAACTTTCGATTTCCAAAGCTTTCTTCCAATTTTTCAAGCCTTTCTCTCTCGTTCGTCATATGTCTTTCGAGCCATTCACACTGGCAAACTCCTGGGAGCGAGATGCACTTCATGGAGCTTTATTTTTTTATATTTCTTCCTTTTTCTTTCTTCTTCTACAAGTAAGTATTATTTAATTCCTTTCATTATTTTCTTCATTTTGATTTATTTACCTATTAGTTAGTGCATAAGCTAGCTTGTAAAACTTTAGTTTTAGGCATGATGATGCGAGCGTCTGTATTATTTTTTATTGGTTAAAATTCATTAATGCCTTGTAGTTTAAGTTATGTAAGTTTAAACATCAAACTCTTTTTCATGACACTGTAGATAATTAAAAGCCTTATGTATGAACATGTAAACCCGTAATTTTCTCCTTTTCAGCAATAATATGTATATAACCTTGGTGTTTTTGGAAGCATTTTTGTATCATAGTTATTATTGCACTAAGTGTTATTATCTTAGATTTGCAGTAGTTAGAGGCCATTGATGGCCTGCATTGTTTTTTTACTATTTATGTACAGGAGGCAGTCTCATTCCTATATGGAATGCTGCCAAAATTTAGTCAAAATTTTTAATAACTTAAATTAGTGTTGTTTGGTGGCTGTGATGGCCTGTGGTTGTTGTTTAGCTTTAAATGCACTTCTTATGCAGGGGGTAGTCTCATCCTTAGCCGGGGTGCTACCAAAATTTTTTATTTTTCTCGGAAAGCATAAAATGTTAATAATTGTATTGTTTGATGGCCTTGATGGCTTGGGTGTTGTTTAGACTCTTTCTTCTATAGGGGGTAGTCTTATCCTTAGCCAAGATTCTGTCGAAATTTTATTTGAAATTCTCATAAAGCATGCAATATGTCTTTTGTCTTGTCTTTTGTGCATAATTGTTAAAATGTGTCAAACACTCCTAGTGTAGATTAGTAATAAATATTTAACTCACATGATATCAAGATTCTTATAAATTCTAACATTTTAAATTGTTTGTAGTTCAAGTTAGCTCCAAAATTAACATATAATATTTCTCACAGGATGCCTCATAGGACTACACATCCATAGCCACCTCAACCAATACCAAATTACATCACACCCGTATAAGCTAAGAGATATCGGGCCCTATTATAGGTCCAATACAGATCATGCAAATTCATGTCTAGGTAGTTCCTCTAGGACTTCGAGCTGCTATAGGAGGCTGACCAACTCCTAGCTAGGGTAGGCTTGACAGATTTCTTTTCCCTAGCCTATGGGATATATCTAGATGTCACCAGAGAAGTCCTCACCATTATAGAATATGGAGGATACCGATGTTCAAACACACAGGAGGGAGTTGTACAGTTTTAGGCCTTAAACATGCACTACAATATTACGAGGCATAGATTCGCTGAGGCTGTAGGCCTTTCGAGCTGGCTAGGCACAATTACACCACCTAGATAGATGGATAGGGATAAATGGATAGTGGTGACACTACCAGGAGCCATCTACCACTCAAATACGGTAAAAAGCACCATATTGGCTCTTCAGATATATAGATATCTCTAAAGGATTTTGTCCACTTCATACTTGGGACGCATGGGGACTCCAGGTAACATTACTTCTGCAGATGTTACTAGTCTATGGGGTATGTAGGAAGTGCAGCATATAGACATCACATATGAGATTACTGTGACATTGGTCAGGGTAGGCACTTCACCGTGGACCCAAGTATACGTTAGAGATGTTATCACAAGATTACTGATATCTCTAGGGTTGGATGAGGATCAATTTGGGAACCTCATTTCAAAGGGCATTCATATCAACTTATAGGTGCCCATAGAGGGGCATGAGGGCTAGTACATATTATTTACTATTCTAGAGACCCAACAGAGGTGCAACCTCAATCTCATAGTGCTAAAAGCACTAGCAGAGGGGGATGCCTAGGGTCACCCACCAAATGAGGCACTAAGTGAAATAGGCAGATAGGCCACAGGAGCCACAAGGGGCAGACATGGACTCTAATTACGAGTTCAATATGTAGATCGACATACAGGACATTTTGGGTGGCTCACTACAGACAATAGTATGCCTTAAATCTCATATCAGACATTATAGGTCACCATCCAAAAGGAGGTTCTCTCCTAACAAACACCCAAGAGCATCATCTTCTTTAGCTCCTCTACCTTCTTGGTACCCAGAGGCCTCTACATCGAAGCCCCTTTGCCTTCTATTCCACCATCACTAAAATGGGTACCTTCAATCTTTTTATCTGACAATACTTCTAGGAGACTAGCAGTGCTAGAGGATGTCATTAGATGCTAGGAGCAGACATTACAGGCAATGCTCATGGTAGTGCACTCTCTACAGATGTTGCCAGCTGCTGTCTAAACATTGCAGATAGAGGTATGGGGTCTCATAGTAGACATGGAGGCTACAGGCCCAAGGTTTGATAAGTCCTTATAGGTAGTGGATTAATCCCTCAGTCGAATTAGAGAGCAAAGGGACCGAATCGAGGGTAAAGTCCCCAAGGGTAGACAGGCTGTGGTTGAGACAGACGAGCAGCTGAGGAGGTACATCAAAGATTTGAGGGGTGACCTGATGAGATACCTAGAGTGATACTCTAGAGCTATTCTCAAGGTAAAAAAAGGGGTCAGAGAGGTTAGCAAGGGTGATAGCACAAATCCTACAGCCCTTGACCACAGCATTGCATAGCTTTAGATTTGTGTTCGATCAGGCAGGAGAACAGCTGCTAGCAGCACCTTAGGCTATGGTTCTAGCTAAACCACTAGCTCTTAGACCTCTATCAGGGTCGGCTTACCGCAGAGCACCAAGGCCGCCTTAGTAGGTTATATTCAGGGAGTTGTTTTGTTCAAAAAAATTTGATGTATATAAAGATAAAACATGTATTTATTTAATTTGAGCATATATTTTATGTTTATGATTGCTTTCATCTATGCGTGACACTCAGATTTGAAAAAAAAAGAAAATAAAGTAAAAAAAGAGATAAAACTGACAATAAAATATATGAGTAAAATGGCAAGATATAATGACAAGTAATGATAAAAAGAAAAAAGAAAGCAAAAGAAAAAGCATAAAAGGCTAGATTCAATAAATAATACACTAACATTTAATACCTTTTACATCAGGTACTCAAAACCCCACTAAAGGGCATATATTTACTCTTTCAACAACAAGGAATAAAGGCACTCATCTTTACCACAAAGAGTTAACCGAACAGGGGTCCATTCACTATGTACTAGAGTAACCTTCCCTTTCATTGAAACATGAGATGTTTCAATTTAAACATAGGGTGTCACAAGGCTAATGTTGACAACAAAGAACTATTGGACAAGAGGCAATGGTGACATAGTCATTAGGGAGTTTGCCAGAATGGTCTTCAGCATTTCAGTGACTCTTCACAGATGCAAATTTGCCAGAATAGTCTCCAGCACCTTAGTGACTTCTCACAAACACATATTTGTCAGAAATCTCCCCAATGGACATATGCTTATTTGTTAGAAATCTTCCCAGTGGAACATTGCTTCAAGAAAGAAGCACCCATATCTCACAGAGGCAATCAGCCAACGGGTTAGTTAAAAGTCAATGCCAATCAAATATTACTCTAATCACCTCACTTGATGTTGCAGGTTGACTCTAATCTCAATCAAGTACAACAAATCATTCTGATTTTGCTTGTCCCAGGTGTAAATCAAATGTATCTAAACTATCTGATTCTACATACCCCAGGCACTAATTAGACAAGTGAAGGCGCACCACCTTTAATAGAGTTAGTCTTAAGCCATCTCGATTCTACATGCCCTAAGCACTAATCAAATGCATTCAAATAACCTAATTCTATATGCCCTAGGCACTAATAAAAGTTAATCAATTTGTCATGATTCTACATGCTCGAGGCACTAATTAAATAATCAATCTAGGGTTAACAAATCGACAAGCTGATGTTAACTACTAGAAGTAAGGTTAACGCATTGACAAGATGATGAAAACTACCTAGCTAAGAGACTTACTGCCTCAGAAGGTATGTGTTTTAATCAATCAAGAGATTCGCTGCCTCAGGTACATGTCTTTTTCCTTTTACCCTAAATTTTGGCTAACTTTGGAACCGGTGCACCAGCTCTCCAAAATTCGGGACAACTGTAGACACTATGACCCAAGGTAGCTTAGATCAGGGTTATCCAATAATGAGGAAATAGCATATTACTAATAACAAGTTTGGATCTCGAAGCTCTGATTATGAATTTCTTACTTTTTCTCAAAGATTCTTCATAATTTTCCAAGTATTTTCAAATATTTCCAAGTGTTTTATCAAAATATACATAATGACCTAATTTTTAACCTTCAGTAGTGAAAGACGATTGTCTTTCACTTGAGAGGCACCTATCTACAGGCTCAGAGAGGTATTTTAGGAAATTCTAGGTTTAGTACTGAGTGACTACCGCCCCTCGGTAAGGGACGCCTATCTCTGGCTCAAAACCTAGAATTTCAATGTTTTTGGATTTTAAAAAAATGGCAGTTTTTATCCTAAAAGATGGGTTCCAAATTTACAGGATTTTATCTCCAGATTTGGAGAGTTTTGAGTTGGATTTCAACTCAAACTCTTTTCTAGGTATAAAATCTAAAATCTGGGGTTTGAAAAAAGGGGAAATCACTTTTCTTTAAGAGAACCACCTTAGAGGAGAAGAAGAATTGATTTCTTTCTCTCTCTAACCCTTTTACTCTAGCAATTCTTAATTGAAACACACACACACACAAAAACAAATTTCTTACTTTCTTTTGAGAATAATAACCATGAATCAGAGTGGAGATTTGGACTACAATAATCACAGAGTTAGGATATCTCCTAAGGATAACATTATTGGCTCACTCTTACTTTCTCTCTCTATAATTCAATTTGCATAATCACATGGTTCCTTGATGTATATTGGCATGTGTTGATTACTGTAATTCAAATAATATACATGTTTAATTGAGATGTGATGTGTGTTTGGACCATTAAATATGTTAGATGCATGATATGTTCTTGGATTCCTCCATTGTTGTACATGTGAACCTTTTTCTCTTATTTTCTAATTTTGTAATTATATGATTTTAGAGTAGTTGATGCATGTTTGATTGTCATAAATTAGCTTTAACATAATTTAAGACCCTAGGGATGCATATCTAATGCTAGAAATCCATTTTACATGATTTTCTTCACTTTTCCATAACACTTGCATTTCTGGTTCTGTCCAAAGGTGATGGATGGGAAGACAACTCGATGAATGGCCATCTATCATTCGACGAACGGAATGTCTTGGGCTTGTCTCTCCGTCCCGTCCCTCGCTTTCTTGAGGCCAGCCTTCTCCTATTTTGGCCATCTGTGAGTGCATTTTGAGCCATTACTTATGTATATTTTATGCTTTTATGTATTTTTATACTATTTATTTGTTTCTTATCATATTTATACATTATTTGATGTTATTTTGTGTCTGTATGATGTGATTCTGTACCTAAGTCTATTTTGTTTGTATAAATAAGCATGTAATTATTTTTATCATGTTATTTAAGGATACTAATTAATTTATCCTTTTGGTATGATTTTTTGAGTACTTGGTACTTTTGTTGCGGAGAGTTTTGGTGATTTTTTTTGCATGGGAAGTCATGCTCTCGAATTGGTCACCATCTTCACTCCCTGGTTATTTTGATTAATTACTATTTTATTTATTCATTATGGTTTTGTTTATTTAATTTTCGCCATTTCTGTTTATTTGATATTCCATTTTGGATGTATTATTTTTTAGGGTTTTAATAGTTAGTAAAAAAGAATTTTATTCCAAAACTTGGACCAATATTTGATTTTTTTATCCCAAATCAAGACAAAAAAAAACTTATGATTTTTGTAAAATATGCATGAGGGAACCGATGTTCCCAACTCAAATTAACTACCCGATTTATGTATGTATACTTATTTGCGCTTTGATATTGTGGGACAATTTGCTTATGTAACAATTTTTAAGTAGAATTTTACTTTAAGTATTTTATTGCTATTTTTTTTATTTGAATGGGATGTTTATTTAAATTCTATCGCTTGCATCGTGTAAGAGAAGAGAGCAAATTAATTTTAAAACTCAATTATAAAACAACACCTAACAAAGATGCCTAGTAAGAGTGATGTCTCGAACACCAATCTCTATTTGGGAATCAAAAGTTCGAGATTTTTTTCTTAATATTCTGTTGGGTGGTGACTCCATGACACCTACCTCTTTTGGGCCCATTAGTAGATGCCTTCATGGGTTAACTACCAATAATAAATTGGGATTGATCCCTTTTTATTGCGAAGTGGCCAATTTATGAGTTAAAGTGAGCCTCCTCCAATCTTGGACCCTAAAAGTAGGCCTCCGAGAACCCAACCGAAAGTGAGCGGCGGCTTCAGTGCACATCACACCATGGTTGGATCATTAGATAATGACCTGTAACAGTCCATGGTCCCCCAACCAAAGCATTAATATAATCATATCAAAATGAATGAGAAAGTAATTATTGTCCAAGTCCACCACCTTATAATGCCCTTTAGGGGACCAAAGTGATTCCAATCTATTTCACAAGGCTCTATACGTGATTAACTTCCCAAGAAGACGGACAACAGTAGACTTTTTCCATGGTCTAGCCACTTGCACTTCAAGCCTTTCAGAGACATCGAGTTTTAACAAACCCTCTTGCAAAGAAACTGAGATATCCGTATCATTGTTACATTCCGTATCAGTAAGCTCATCATTAGATTCAGACTCGTTGTCCATCTCATCATTAGACTTGCTAATCAAGTCCTCATTAGACAATTCTTTCATAATGGGTGGAATAGTATCACCATATTGTTTCTTAGCCTTGTGAAATAAGGTATCTCTAAAAGACTTTACTTCAGTTCTGGGATCACCTTCACGTTCTCTTCTTGGTTTTCCAGCTCCATGACTATATCCATGTCCTCGCTACATTTTTTTCGAGATCTATCGTCCGGTGGAAATTATGGAGTGACTTTTTCCACCGACGTCAACACCTCACAAGCATCTAGGGTTTCAACCATCATGAGAAAGACTTCAAAAAAAAAAAACAGTTTGCCAATATTTCATCAAGATTATAGATTATATTTTTAAATGCGTAATTGTTTTTACCTTTTTGTTAGGTTTTTTGTTTTGGTCGAAATCCAGCTTTTGTTAGCTGCCATGATAAAAACTAGAAACAAAATAAGTACTAAACCTTAAAGATTCCTTATAGAAGCTTCAGAGGCTAGACTAATAAGGTTTATGCCACAAATTGCTAGCAAGAAGAAATTGGAATAACACATGAATTAAAGATTTTCTTAGCCAAAAAAATAAATCCTTTATTGCTAGGAAACAAAAATTTATAAACTTAATGGAACAAAATAAACTTCCTAGAGTGGTAAGTTTCGTCTTCTCTGGCATTCCTCGAGCGGTACTGTGCGTGTGTGTATATATATATATATTGTATGGGTAGCGAAAAATGTAATTTATAAATTTGATTGTTGAGGGTAAGCAAATAATATTTAAGAATAGCAAAATTTAAATACAATATGATTGTGATTGATTTAAAAAAATATATTCTAATTGAAACAAAAATAAATTTAAAATAAGATAAATAATTAATTATACAATATTTAATTAAAAATAAGATTTGATTTCTAGTCAAATTAAAAGATCATTTATTAACCAAAATTTAATTAAAATTAGTATATAATTTCTTTAGGGCATTTTTAGAAATATACTTGTAAACTTAGAGTTCAATTAATTTAAAATAAAAAGAATTAGTCAATAAAGATTTTTATAAAATACTCAGTTGAATTTAATTATATAAATTATCAATTAAAAATAGAGATAGCAGGGAATAAAATTTTAAGGAATTTACACCAAATACCCCTTTTTAACCTTATTTTTTTAAAATACAGCCCTTCAATTAAGAAGTTTAAAATTACCTTTTTTTAATTTTACGTTTTTAAAAATCTCTCTTTTTATTTTAAGCCCCAGGTATAGTTTCCCTTCTCAATCGTTTCCTCTCTTCATCTAGCTCTGATTTTCTGGAAATTTCTCCTTCGCTTTAATTGGCGCCCTCGACCCGATACTGTAAGGGAGAGTTGATTGGTTGTGGTGCTTTTGGTTAGGTTTATATCGGCATGAATATGGATTCTGGAGAACTCTCAGCTGTCAAGCAGGTTACCTTTTCTTTTCCTTCATTTTTCCCCCACTTTTCGAAGTGGGGTATCTACATTTGTTTTATTGTTTGCTCTACAATTCTCCGATTTGATTTAATTTTAGGTTTGGAATGGGATTACTTTGGATTTTGCATTCTATTACGCACTTAATTTTTTTAACATGGTCCATTCTTCAATTTTTGTTTTCTTTGATTTATCCATTCCAGTTGTTATCGATTTTCTTATTTAATTCCAATACCCAAATTTATGTTTTTTTCTTAGAACGGACAAATGTTCTTCTGCTTCAGACATTGTATTTTGCAGACAGGGAAAAGATGGAGGCAGCTATTTGTGAGCTTCTTGTTGGGTTGAATTACATATGTCGTTACGAACATCAGCAAAATGCTCTATTGGATTGTGCAAGCAGCTTTGATTTTTAAGATTGCATGCAATGGCAATTGCAATACCGAGCTGGTTGGGTCGACTAATTTCATTGCTGAATTAGATACTTGAAGAAGTTTGTAAAGCGTAGTTGTTGACTCTTGATACTTGTATAAAGACACAATTGACAGTTCAATAGGATGATCAACCTTATCTTTGCACATTGATGACTTGTATTGTTTGTATTGTTGAAGACCCAGTTGATTCGTGTAATTTGCTGCCAGGTAATGGAAACTTTTGGCATTTAAAGTACACAAATTCAATTATTTATAAAAAAAAAGAAAATTCTTTTCTATGTACAATGTGCATATGTTTTTGTGTATTCAGTTTCTTCTTATGGAAGTTGTGATTTTTTAGAAATCGTTGGACATCAACTATTGGCAATCGGAAATAGGGCTCTTTTAATGCTACTACCCTACAACTGCATTCGATAGCTTAAACATTTTGTGATATGTGATTACGGATTTGCATTTCAAATTTGCAATGCGAATTGTCATATACTATTTTGACTGCCAAATATTGAAACTGACATTTTCTTGGTCAGTGTCGGCTTTTGCAATCTATACTACGTTGATCTAGCATCATCTTCTAAACCAAAATCATGATGCCCCCTAATGATTTGAAGCATTCTAATTGTGCATGGTGAATGTTGTAATCAATTTAATGACTTCATCTGCAAATTTAGTTATACGCCTAGTCTATGTTAGAAATTTTGTCTAAAATGCATTATATGGCTATGAATTTAGCATTGTGATCATCACCAAATATATCTAATGATGATAATTGAAATTTTTTAGTATAAATTATAAAGATTTATTTTATTGATTGATGCTAAGAATTTTTTTTTTGTTTCTATACTTTTGGCTCAATGATAAATATAAAAAAATATATATACTAAAATTTAAATTTTAGATTTTAAATCCTATTACGTTTTTTGGTATATCGACTGATATACCTGATATATTGTCCAGTATACCAAATTTTAGAATGCAAATATATTCTGAAATTTGGTATACCGGCTGATATACCTGGTATACCATCCGGTATATCAAATTCTAGTATGACAACATGTTTTAGAATTTGATATATTGAACGGTATACCAAGTATACCAGCCGGTATACCAAAATTCAAAATACATTAATATTCTAAAATTTGGTATACCGGACGGTTTACCAAGTATACCAGCTGGTATACCAAATTTCATATTACAAATATGTCATGAAATTTGGTATACCTAATATACCGTTCGATATATCAAATTTTAAATAATGCAAATTATGTTTGCTTTATATGGAGTTCAGGTTCAGTTCAAATTGAGCATTTTTGAAAGAATACAAGTTTAAAATGTATTTATAATATAAAAAAAATGTATTGTTGAAGTTAAGCAAAAGAAATTATGGCATTTTTGAAACAAAAAATTAAAAAAAACGGGTAATTCGCATAATTTCCACAATAATATTTGATGTAATCAATAATATAGGTTAAAAAAGATTGGTGGAGGAGGAATATAGAAACAAATATATATTAGTTATACTTTTTTTTAATTTCATTTAATTCAAATATTTAAGAGTTTCAGTATTTTTCTAATTGATGGGATTCAAATTTTACCATTTTTCATCCAAAAATATAATATATATATGTATATATATATATATATTATGAGAGAAAACGAATAGGTAGAGGAATTTTTAACTATTGTTAGGATTTTTTTTCATTTTATAAAACCATCAAAACAAATAAATCTTCTTTATTTGTCATTTTAATTGGTGTTTACATGTGATTGAATTGATCCATAAATGAGGTCATGGATCAAATCTTTGTAAAGTGTTTTCCAATCTCTCTCAAATTTGAAAATTTACATATATTTCGATATTTTACAATGTTGATTCAGTAATTAAACCAAATCGACCATACATAACCCTAGCTTTTGATTTGGAGGTTGATTTGAAACATGAACACTAGAGTCGAAATTATAGGTGAGATGAAAACACATGCGAAACACAGACTAATGCAAGAAAAGGCAGCTCTCGTTTGATACCTGATAACTATGGAAAAAACATCTCCAAGGCCCACTCAGGTCGAGCCAACAACACTTGGCATGGCCTAAGCCCATTAACAAAAAGGCAAGAGCATAAGCTGAAAAGACAAGACAAAAATGCGATGTCTGATCGGACTGATGGGACAGCACGTCCTGTCAATCCACTTATACAAGCCAACGCCCATACGTTTTACCTGCTCCCTGTCACATCGCCGCTTCCAACTGCTGGTTATCACTCCCCGAGATACTCAAGTACCCCTCCCTTATCTCCTATAAATAGCCTAAAATGCAATAGCTCCAGGTATTGATTATTTGAGACTCTCTCTCTAAGCACTCTTTCTCTAAAAGCTACTAACTTAAGCTTCGGAGTGCTAACGTCCGGCTCCGATCGGGCACTCCTTTTTGTAGGTCCAGCCATCCGACCGGATACCTTCAACTGCCAGCTCTCCTTTTTACAGATAAAGATATTTTGTGCTTTATCATTTGGTATTTTTATTGAAAGGATGGCAGATTCGGGATCCAATGAACACACAGCTTCTGGAGAGTATAATCACAACAACCAAGGCAGATCTAGGCCCTCAGAAAGAAGAGAGAGGTCTCCCAGATCCCCTACTAGGGGCAACCTTCTTCAAGACTTCAACGACATAGTCATGAGACAACCGGATGATACTCCTGTTACTATCAAGGACATGCACGCCATTCTTAGTGACTTCACTAAGAGCATTGTCCAAACACTAAAAAAGGGCAAAGTGCCTAAGACTTCCGAAAGAGGCCATGAAATGGATTTTATAGCCGAAGATTTCGGAAGAAAAAGGAGCAAGGGGATCTCCATCAATGAGCCACGAGCTCATGATGGTAGAAGAGTGGGAGTCAAAACCCCAAGCAGATACGACAAGGGGAAGGGGATAATGTCATCGAGCAGAGACTCGCCGTATATCCCCAGAAGATCCTCAACCTCATCCATCGGGGATGATATGTCCTTTATGTGCATGCCACATTGCAATCGCACGAAGGGGCAAAGAGATGAGGTCGGCTCAACGACCATGAGCAGGGAGGACAAATGGTTCAAATAGAAACTCAAGCAGTTTGGCTTGGCAGGTTCCAAAAAAGGCATGTTCGAGGGAAACACCTGCAGCAACACCGCCTCCCTATTTTGCAGGGAAATCACAAAGTCAGAGCTATCTCCCAGGTGAAGAGATGTCATAATGGATAGGTATACAGGTAAAACTGACCCTGCCACTCATCTTACAGAATATCTAATAAAAGTGCAGGTGTACACCTACGACGAAAGAATCGCCTGTAGGATTTTCCCTTCCCCTTTGGGAGGAGACGCACTCAACTAGTTTCACGAACTCCCCCAGGAGTCGATCACCTCCTTTCGACAACTCAAGGAGCTATTTATCACACGGTTCATCGTACACACAAGTGCCAAAATCTATAAGCAATTTATGCAACCTCTATCAGAGGAACGATGAAAGTCTTCAAGACTACATCGACAGGTTCCAAGCCACAACGTTGGAGGTGAGGAATGTAAGTGTGGAGATGGCATCCAACGCTCTAGCCAATGGCACTGCTGATCGCCCATTATTTGAATCGATCACAATAAGACCCCCAACCAGCTTTTTCGATCTAATGGAAAGGGCTAAGTAGCACATCCAGCTGGATAATGCCTTGAGATCTAGTCGGCAGAAGGAGTAGTGTCATGAACGGGCTCCAGCACCCAGATGGATGGATATTTAACCAAGCCCCTACATTCGATCAGATTGCAAGGAGTCCTGAGAGAGCCTCTACTTCGAGAAATATGGGAAAAAGAAATGAGGCTGATCGATTTAGATCCAATTGGGGAAGTGGCTAGCAGGCTCAAACCTTCACTTCACTCAATACTAACTCAGTCCAGGTGTTGATGTGGGTTAAGAAAAAGCACCAAAAGGTAAACTGGCCTAAAAGGCTGAACAAAAAAAGCAAAAATACTCGAAACCACAACAAGTATTGCAAGTTCAATAAAGATGTCAGTCACACAACCGACGAGTGTTTCCAGCTGAAGAAAAAAATTGAGCGACTCCTGCAAAGAGGGTACCTCAAAAGGTTTATAGGTCCGGCTAGATGGGCAAGTCCCTGTAGATAGTCAGACCTAAAGAAGGATGATTTTGATGATTAAGATGACGATGAACAAAGAAAATCGAGGAATGTGGGTCGTACGCCAGGGTTATAAATATGATCGCTGGCGGGTCATCCTATGGAGAAGACCTTTCCAAAAAAAGGAAGGGAAAAGGTGTCTATATTTCCTGAACATCCAAATGGCCAGCCCCAGTCACCATATCTGATGAGGATGCATGAGATGTGACACCTTTATCTTCAGGGCACGGATCAATAACTTTGATGTGAAGAGGATATTGGTGGATAATAGAAATACGGTAAATGTACTTACCCTCCAAGCTTATAAAGCCATGGGTTTGTGGATCGAAGAACTCAAACCGAATGCCACACTACTGATTGGACTCGGCAATGCTACTATTCCAGTGGTAGGATCTATCGAGCTTTTTGTCGAGCTTGGTTAGGAGGCTCTAGCCCATGCCTGTAAGGTAACGTTTATGGTTATTGATACGACCTTTGCCTATAATGCCATTTTTGGCAAGCCTCTACTCTTTCAAACTGGAGCTATCACCAGTATAAGATACATGGTGATGAAAATCCCAACCAAAGGAGCCATCGCCATTCTAAAGGGTGACCAAAAGAAATCCAGGAAAGCCTATGTCATAATGATAAAGTTCTAAAAAGAGGCCATGATGGTAGGACGATCCGAAGAGGAGTAGGGACGGAGAATGGATGCTACTAAAGAAATCAAGATAAAGACACTTGTAAAAGGAAAAGGTGTCCAAATAGACACCTAGCATGGGTGAAGGGGTCGAGGAAGCCATCATGCAAAGATTGAGGTAGAGCCTCTAGTGACAATCACGGTAGAAATGGTAAAACATTTTGCATAAAGAAGCACCATTTACAAGTATGGTTTACCTAATATTTTTATTGCAAATAATGGCAAGTAGTTCGACACCTTGGTCTTCAGAAACTTTTGCTAAAACCTCAACATCAGCCTTAAGTTCACCTTCGTCACCCATCTATAAAGCAATGGATGACCGAGATCTCCAATCAAATACTCTTGAAAGGCTTGAAGAAACAACTTGGTGAGGCAAAAGGCAACTAGACTCAAAAACTACGAAGCTTCTTATGGTCTTATAGGACCTCTCCAAGAGCCGACACCCATAAAATGCCATCATCTCTCGTCTACGGCTTCGAGGAAATAATACCTGTAGAGATCGACCTCTAGTCCTATCGGTCCGTATTTTATTTCGAATGGATGAATATTCGATATAGATGCCAAGATTTAGATTTGATAGAAGAAAGGAGAGAAGATTCCTATGCCATGATCGTTTCCTACAAACAAATAGTCGCTAAATACCACAATACAAAAAGGCAAGAACCCTCAATATAGTTAATCTAGTGCTCAAAAAGACAGATATAGGGACGAAAAATGTCGAGAATGGGAAGCTAATGCCAAATTAGGAAGGTCCCTATGAAATCTCCAAAAGTCAAAATGTCGAAGTACTCAAGAATCACTAAGTATAATCATGTACAAATTGACATTCAATGAGGAAAACATTCTCCATTTCTTCTTTGACTTAAAAAAAAGGTACACTTTCATTGATTTGTTTTTAGGTTTGATGTTTGTTTGTAGGTTGCTTGTCTAATTGATGGAATTACGATTGATGAATTTTCTAAATTCGATCGGCATAATCCGATTGTGGTATTATAAAAAAGCTCCCTCGTTAGGCTCGATGCTCATCCTAAGCCCAAAATGTGAAGGCTTTTCTTCGTTTTCGAATTCGTCTGCCAGGTTTGACGTTATTCTCGAACCAAAAATACAAGATGCCTCCAATTAATCTCCACCGATACATTCGCTAGGTTCGATGTCTATCCCAAACCAAAAATGCAAAATTCTACAATTAAGTACAAAATCGCCAAATCTCCATAAAATCAATAATTGGCCAAAATATTGTCGGAGTGGATAATCTCCATAAAGCCAATAATTGGCCAAAATATCTCCGGAACAAATAGTCTCCGCAAAGCCAATAATTGGCCAAAATATCTCCAGAGAAGACGATCTTTACAAAATAACTAAAGGCTTAATTTCGATCGAAGCTGTATCCCGATCGATGAATCAATGTGGTGCAACTTATCTACTAGGCTTAACATAGCTTAAGATGCGAAAGTTGAAGTCCATTCATTTACAAGATAAGCTCCTCCCCTAGGCTTAACGTTCATACCGAGCCTAAGATAATGCGAGACCGAAAGCTCATTCTATCTTTGTATCTGATCGAATAATGCTTTAATTTGTTGAAAGACTCATAAGTCACCTACTAAGCTTTGACGTCATAAATCTAATTCACAACTAATGCCAGAACGAACGTCTCTTATCTTATTAGTTCCCATCGAATTAATCAATCGGAATTCGATCGGAACCCTATGAATTAGAAATTACAATGCTTGAAAAGCATCTTCAAATTCAGGAAGTATTATCCTTATTCGATTTTATATATTCTCCATGGTCGATTCTATTTATTCTCCTTAGTTAATTTCATGACAAGTTCTGCATAAAATAAGAATTGCAGTATGAAGGCGCAATTGAAAGGAGAATCGACTTTTATATATAAAAAATTCTTTAAAGTTACAAAACGAAGGAGAAAACCATTACAAAGAAGAAAACATTACAAGGAAAACCTATGTTTCGATATTTAAAACTTCTGGATCACCCAATCGGGTACATAAGACGAGGGCTCTAGCGCAAAAAGATCTCCCACCCGATTGGTCAACGAGCGATCCATTATTTGAACCTGATACAGTGCAAAATCGGACGTGTCGATAGCCTTGATGATGATGATTTTCCTTACATTGATGCCAATTCGCAGAGTGATGATATAGTAATTGAAAAATGCACAGAATCTGGCCAAGATCAAAGTATAAAATTAAAGCATGATGAAGGAGGCATAGTCCAGAAGGTTATCTTGACTTTCAATGATGAAGAAAAAAGCTTACATTATAGTGTCCCTGAGACTATGTCCACATATGGTAAATGAATGGCTTATTGTTCTCATGCCTAAACACCCCTTCATTCATCACCTTGGAATCTGGGCAAGTCATCATAGAAACCTCTGCGGGAAGATCGTATTGTGAAGGGATTTCAGCCACTTTCTCCTCCGTGATTTTCAAAGAACGAGCCAGGATCTCGTTGTCTTCGTAAACCTCAAGAAAACCCTCATCTATAGATTTGATGTTTCTTGAAACCATCCCTGATGAAGGGGAGAATTAAAAAATGATGTTATGAATGAGAAATTACTAGGGTAATCTTGCAGAAACTCTGAAATTGCTAAAATGGCAAAGTTTGTGAAAAAAGGCATGACAAAGTTTTGCTAATGATCACTAAGAAATGAGGAAAAATCACCCCAAAAGTCACCTATTTATAGGCTCTAAGCTTCTGAAATTCTCCAACCACCTCTCTACTGGATAATCGTCACGTGTCTCCAATCCGTTAAATGCATAGCGAAGAACGAAGCATCATCCTCGACACATGTACTGGCATTAAATGCATAGCAAAGAATGAAGCGTCGCCCTCGGGCACGCACACAGGCATTAAATGCAAAACAGTTGTCTGAGCTGAACGGACGGATCTCTTCAGATGGGTGCCTTTCGAAATTCAAAAATCTCGCTAAAAAGCTTGAATCGTCCGATCGGACCCTTTGGAGGGGGGACAATTGATAACTATGGAAAAAATATCTCTAAGGCCCACTTAGGTGGGCCCAACAATACTTGGCATGGCCCAAACCCATTAAAAAAAGGCAAGAGCATGAGCTGGAAAGACAAGACAGGAAGGCGATGTCCGATCAGACTGATGGGACAACATGTCCTGTCAATCCACTGATACAAGCCAATGCTCATACGCTCTACCTGCTCCCTATCACATCACCGCTCACCTGCTCCAACTGTCGGTTATCACTCGCCGAGGTACTTAAGTACCCATTCCTTATCTCCTATAAATAACCTAAAATACAATGGCTCCATGTATTGATTATCTGAGAGTCTCTCTCTAAACACTCTTTCTCTAAAAACTACAAACTTAAGTTTCGGTATACTAACGCCCGGGTCCAATTGGATACTCCTTTTTACAGGTTCAACCATCCGATCGGATACCTTTAACTGTCAGCTCTCCTTCTTACAGATAAACATATTTCGTACTTTATGATTTGGTTGGACACCTTCAACTGTCAGCTCTCCTTTTTACATATAAAAATATTTTGTGCTTTATCAATGTCTGTGATCAAAGTTTGATTGGTTGCACTGATAGAGTGGTTGCCCTAAATCAGTTCCTACAATTATCTTGTTATCACACCCAAACTATTCAACGAACCTTCTTTTGTTACATCAATTCCATCTCTTAAAATTGTTTTTATACAACCAACAATGCTGTTAATTTATCACACGTGTGAAAAACTACAGATTACATAATTATCACAGTTTAATTGCTTTATATTGGGAAGGTAAAAATCACATCATAAATTCTAAAAATAATAGAACAAGAAAAGTGAAAAATGAAGGAGTTTGTTTGCCAGTTAAATATGGTATTTTAAAAAATGAATATTTTTAAAAATAAAAATTTAAAAAAAAGGTTAATTTTAAAAGTAAAAAAATGGAGTATTTTTGTAAATAATTTTTTTTTTTTGGTATTTTTGTGAAATTCCCTAAAATTTTTTTGGGTGCCCGACTTACCCGACTTTAATAAGACAGATTAGAATAGTTAATAAATAGGTTTTGGATGGGTTTAGGTACTTATTTTACTACCCATGACGGGTACAAGTAGGATTTGAATATAGCCTTTTAGGTATCCATTACCCGATTCCAAATATGTAATTTTTTAGTTACTTTTTAATGGAGATTGATTTTTATCATGCTTATATTTAGTTTGATTTATCTTTATCTTTATATATAAATTAATTTAATTTATTTCAATGTCTATCAATGTCGTTTGATTATAAATTTATTTTTTGCATTTACTTTAATTTTGTATTTTTTTATTTTCTAAAAAATATTGATAAATGAGTATTGGGTAGTATATGGATATTAGTAATTGAATTTGGAATGGGTACAAGTAGTATAATGTTAATTTTAAACTGGTAGGATTAGGATTTGAGTATCTTAACCCTGACAACTTTTGTAGATACTCTATGCATTGGCAACCCTATTTAAAAATATAAGTTCTTGATTTTTTAAATAAATAATAAATTTGTTAACAAACAAAGGGAAAATGCTAACATATATGTAAAAATAAAATGTTAGAGAAAATAATATTGTTGACTATAAATATAAAAATTAATTCAATATAAATTATCAATTAATAATAACAAATTTAGATTTTGTTTATGTATTGTTAATTAATTGAATTGAAGATGAATCAGTATAATAATATATGAAATTTAATCAATTTTTATTTTAATAAAACTTGAACAAGTACAATTAAGTTATCAAATATATTTAGAGTTGGCAAATAGGTTGCGTCAAGCGGATTCAAGTTTTACTTCAGGTCAGTTCTTTTTGGTTTAGGGTTTTTTGGATCATCATTTTTTTGAGTCACTTTTGGATGGGTTCAAATCGGGTCTTAGATCACAATCAGACCTAAAAAATCAAATCCGAAATTGAAAATTGAAGCATAAGCAATTTGATATATTTGTTCAATTTTAGTTTAACCAGTTAAGTTTTGACTTTTTCAGTATTCCAAATCAATTTTGATTTTTTTTATCTCCCTATTTAAAATATATAATTGAAATCATATATAACTCATCATATTGGTCAGTTTGATTTTTTGGTATCTCAGATAAACTTTGACGATGGTTAAACTTGGTAAAACATCATTATTCACTGCGAAACCACGATTCAAATTTTAATTTCGGTTTTAACACTTTAAATGGGCTTGTTTTCTACTCAAATTCAATTCTTGGATTTGTCTCAAATGGAATTATTCAAAGTGAACAAAAATAATTTTTTTGCTCTCAATGACACTATTTATTTCAAAAAGTACTATTACAGCTTGAAATATACTATTCACAAACTTGAAATTTTTGGAGTGTTATACTCTATCTCATATTTGAGTTATTATGTTTTGATGAAAGAAATTTTTGATTGAACAGTGGTAATGATGCAAAATGGTGGATGAGTCGTGAGCAGCAAAATAAAGATAAATTAGGACATGAAGTGAAGAAATATCAAAAAAGAAAATATGTAAAAAATAGAAATAGTGAAATACAACATACATCATATGCCACTTAATTATTATTTTCCATTTTATTTTTTTTGGCTCAAAATTAATTTAAAAAATTATATTTTTCTTTTCTTTCAATTAAATCTAATTTGTATATAAAACTAAAATGTAAAGATTAATAAATTAGTATAGGGTTAATACATGCATATATATATATATATATATATATATATATATATATATAATTTGACAAAATAAATTTTAATTGAAATAATTTGGATCAAGAGTTTCGGGTCAGATCGAGCTAATTTTTTGAGTTTTGAGCTGGGGTCAGGTTTGATCTTAAATTTCTTAGAGTTTTAGTTTATGTTTGAGTTACTTTTTTCGGATGGATTTGGATCAAATTTTTGGATTGGGTTAAAAATTATCCGGTCTAAAATATTTTTTTTGATTATTTTGATAGCCATAATGAAATTTTAAGTTATAGTGTAAATTTATTTTTGTTGATAATTATAAAAAATAAAATATGTTTTGGTTAGAAACATTTTTCACCTACTTACTAAAAAAAAGCTATAAATATAATTATATTACTAAATAAAAGGAAAAATTATTTTATTCTTGATAATACTCAAATAATCAAAAACTAAGTCCAACCCATTAAGGGTCCCATGAAAGCCTAGCACCAAGAAGGCCCAAAGACACCCAAGCCTTCCTAGCCGAATAGCTGAGACGTAGAGAACGAGATAGTGCGATCGGATGTGATCCATCCCTGTCATGATAAGGCTATCTGACACACTCCTCCGTCAACTATATATATATATATATAATTTGACAAAATAAATTTTAATTGAAATAATTTGGATCAAGAGTTTCGGGTCAGATCGAGCTAATTTTTTGAGTTTTGTGCTGGGGTCAGGTTTGATCTTAAATTTCTTAGAGTTTTAGTTTATGTTTGAGTTACTTTTTTCGTATGGATTCAGATCAAATTTTTGGATTGGGTTAAAAATTATCATGTCTAAAATAATTTTTTTGATTATTTTGATAGCCATAATGAAATTTTAAGTTATAGTGTAAATGTATTTTTGTTGATAATTATAAAAAATAAAATATGTTTTTGTTAGAAACATTTTCACCTACATACTAAAAAAAAAAGCTATAAATATAATTATATTACTAAATAAAAGGAAAAATTATTTTATTCTTGATAATACTCAAATAATCAAAAATTAAGTCAAACCCATTAAGGTTCCGTGAAAGCCCAGCACCAAGAAGGCCCAAAGATACCCAAGCCTTCCTAGCCGAATAGCTGAGACGTAGGGAACGAGATAGTGCGATCGGATGTGACCCATCCCTGTCATGATAAGGTTATCTGACACACTCCTCTGTCAACTTACCATCACCTCTATAATAGATCATACATGCTTCAGAGTAGTTTTACTATTCATTAATATTATTTGAGTCTTTCGATTTTATAAATAGCAGGTTCATTTTAAAACCGCATACCTTCTCTCTAGTTTTATCAATATTCTCTCTCTAAAGTATCAAAGTGCTAACATCTAGTCCAACCGAGTAAGCATCTTTTGTCGGGCTCACACTCTTCAGTCCAATCGGCATCGAGTCCTCAAATGCACATTGACTCCTTATTTTTTCTAATCAGGACTATTTTTTTCTTTTATTAAAATTTCAGATATATCAATTCTAATTTTAAGTATATAGAATTAGCTAAAATTGATGAAATTATATTATTTATAATATTTACGTTTGTTCCAAAGTTATAATATTTATGTCTGTTCCAAAGTCACATCGTCATGCTACAAGTAGCAAAACCCATCAATTATTTTTAATATTGTTAAAATCGAACCGAATAAAAAACTGCATAGGCAAAAAGATTGTGATTCAATCAATTTGACCGCATTCAACGGATTTTTTTTGATAATATTATTTTAAAAGTTTTATACAAATATTATAAAAATATCATTAATTAAAAAAATAAAAAATACTTTAAAAAAATACATTCATCATTAAACATTAATCATAGAACTTTATTTTCAAGTCATTTAACATTTATAATGAAAATTTAAGACAAATATAGTAAAAATTTGCAAATATTCTAAAACAATTCTTCAAATATAAATTATAATTTTTATTTTATACATAAAAAATTTATCAAAATTGCCTAAATTTCAATTATTTTGTATTTTTACTTAAATTTTATTTATTTACTTTTTTGAAAAAAAAACAATGTTGTATGGATATTTTTGGACAAACACTAATTTTCCAGCTTCAAACTGAATTTTTTGGTACAATTCAGTTTTCTTCCCATTTCAGCCCAGTTTTTCATAGGTTCAACCGAAATTTTTCCGGTTCTATTCAATTTTTTTTATCATTCTGAGTTTATATATCAAACTGATTCTGACCAGCTGTAAATTTAAGATTAAACCAATCTAACCGGTTAGTTCGGTTTTAATAACATTGATTATTTAGATTGCTATTCTTTTCTAAATTTTTGAAATTATGGAATTCTATTTTAGAATGTTATTAGACTGCACTTAAGTTATTATTATAAATTAACAATAGTCTATATAAAAAAAAACCTGTACTTAATTTACAATAATAAGAAAAATACTAATTAAAAGTAATTTGGAGTATTTTGTGACCGATTAAATATGAATGAAAAAGAGAATACAGAAAAGAAGAATCTATGTTTTTCTTAATAAAAGTCTACACATTTTTTAAAAATTGATAAATAATTAAATATATGTATTTGTAATTTTATTCTTAAAATATTTTATCCAAATATTTAAAATTTGATGAACTTATAAAAAGTAGTTTAAGTCAATTAAATTTGATATAGAGAAAAATAATGTATATTATTATTGACATTGTTGTTATTAATGAATGTTAATTCAGACTTGGAAGGTTTAACTACTTTTCAAATAATGTATGCTGCTTTTTTTTTTTTTTGGAAGCAAGTAAGCAATGTATGCTATATTTGGTTTGCCGCAAGTTTTTAATTTTATTTTTTTCCGTATAAGGTATTAATAAATAATTGAAATTCTACCATTTATAAAATTAGTCTTTGTTGATAACTTTAATTTTCATGTATCTACATGTTTTTTTTTTGAAAAGTTTGTTTGATAAAATAATAAAAAAATTAGTTTGATCTAATAATGAAATAATAAATGGTTAATTTAGTCCAATTTTGTATGAATATATTATACATTTATTTATTTATTTATTTATTCATTTATTCGTGTAATTCATGATCAATAGTAAATATACATAAACGAAAAGTGTTATTCATAAATTTGATATTTTTGGTTATAAAGAAATCTGATTGCTCTGTTAAGGCAAATAAATGACATATTAATAGTGGTTGGTAGGGATGGTAGCAGGTCGAGTTTTTTAGGGTACCTGTTTATTGAGGATATCGTAATTATAAATGGGTTTAAGATAGATTTGGATATTAAAAATAAAATCCATATCGAGTTTGGGTTGAGCGTGGATTTAGTTAGGGGTGTTCATGGGTTGGGTTGGGTTAAAAATTAAAAAAAAAACAACCCAAACCAATATAGGTGGTTTGAGACGGTTTGGGGCGGTTTGGGACGGTTTTTTTTGTTGTAATTTAAAACGGTTTGGGGTGGTTTTAAAACGGTTTGAAATGGTTTGAAACGGTTTGAAGTAAATTAACTATATAAATTAACTATATACTAAAAAATTTATAAAATAAAATAATAAACAAAATAATAATTACATTAAATTATAAATAACACTATAAATATTTACAAACATATAACCAAATTGAAAACCAATTCTTCTAATAAAATCCAATAAGCTTACTCTACAAATTCAGACTCCAATTGCAGTTTCTTCTTTAAGATCAAGCTTATCCCCATTTTTCCTCCACACACCAACAATTGCATCAGGGTTTGATTCAGCCAGCTGACAAATCTAACAACAAGAACAAATTACAGAATTAAAATCTAATAATAATTCAATTTTTATGAAACTAAACATTAATGGGCTATTTCTTTCAGTTAATTATGAGCTTTTCAATATAGGAAATGATACCTTAGGATGAAGAGCTCTGCAGCCTCCATTCTTATATATTTTGTCAATCTAATTAAGCTCACATAGGCTTGCTGACCTAAATGTTATGTATTTCTCCAGGGATTCAAGTGTATCCAACGACAAATATCTTCAAGCAAAAGCTACTAATCAAGAAAATAGGAGCAAACCAACAAGAAGCCACATTCACAAAACAACAATGAATTACTAGATTTAAAATTTATAACTAATCATTGTATAGTAGCTAAAAGTTGAAAGCATCAGAACTAGAACCAAATGAATAATGATTGAAATGTTGTGTATGTTATCAACCGACTTCTTTTGTTTAAATTTAAAATAACCAATTAAATATAATGGAATGCAAAGATAACACATACATCATCAGACACCACCGGCAATTACAACACTAGGAAATCCCATTGAATGTTATATATAGTTACCAATTCTTAACAACTGAGAATTACATGAAAGATTATGATGTACCTTCAAGGCGTTCTTTCCACATAGTGCTCTTCAAATGAAAAATAGTTTCTGCTTGAATATGATCTCCCAATCTACTTTCAATCTCTTCAAGACTCATTTCAGCTGGCTGCTAACATCCAACGACCAACCAAATTAGAGTGTCCATCAAGATCCAAAAAAAAACCTATAAAAAATCATGTTGTACATGATAATAGAACTTGATTTACCCAAAATTCATTGAATTACCTCAATGTCTTCAGGTGGTTCAATTGCCTTGGAGGTTTCAGGCCTCCTAGCTCCATCTGCTTTCTTGTTAGCACAAGATTTATTCATTTGGTTACCAAAAGAGACAGTGAAATCGGCTTAAGCATTGTGTGTAAGCCCCAGGACTAGTTAATTAAAGCTTAAAAGTATATTACAAAAGTTACTAATTGATAAGTTAATGGGGAAAAAAATAAATTTTCAAGAGAAGGAGGATGTGTGTGTGTTTTGTTTTAAGGTTTAAGCGTACAGTCATATAAATAATAACTATAAATTAACAGGCTTTATAATCTACTAATTAAGGACTACATGACATCTCTGGCACTAGATTTGCAACTTGGAAAAATAGTGGAAGAAAATTGATGAAACAAAGTATATATGAGTTTAAATAGTGTGAGAATATGAATATATACCTCTGGACTATCTTCTAAACATATTTCAAGAACCAACAGAGATCAAATTTATATAAGAAAGAAAACTCTACCTGGCACTGTAATCACCAAAACAAGAAGATCCACGACGTTATCCGCAAAGAAAGCGATGAACCAGATGAACAAGAACCCAAGGATGAGGGAAAATCTTTCAAGAGAAATTAAGAAAGGATTCAATCAGCTTCCATGAAGGTAAAGGGGAAGTACTCTGCTAATCAATTCAAACCAAACAGGGAATACTTTAAAAGAAACAAAATCCATACGTACCTCCAATTGGGGAAGTCAATTACCAACCAAACTGAACCCAGCACTGCACACACGAATGCAGCAAAGTAAACAAATATTCTTGTATCCAAATAATAAGCAAGAAATCATAACAGCTCCAACTTGCAATCGTTTATGTGAACATAGAAATAGGAATAAGAGACGGCAAGCGGAAGCATGCCTAAAATTAAAAATCATAACAGCCTATATATCCACATACCCATTGAAGCAGATCTGAAAACTGGAGAGAAAGAAAGAAAGAAGAAAAGAAAGAAAAAGAAAAGAGGTAGATGAGGGCAAGAGACAGCAGAGTAGCAAAGATAAGAAAGGAAATGGTCTAGGGCACGATAGAGAGAAAGAGGCATGGAGAGAACTGAGAAGAAAGGAAATGGTCGGTTTTCGCAATAACCGACCATATTACCCAGTAACCCGACCTTCTCTCATTAAAAACTCACCATATAACCCAACCCGACCATTAAACCCATTTAAATCGTATTTTCTTGGGTTGGTCGGTTCGATCGGTTTATAAGAAAAGTTGAACAGTCTTAGATTTAGTACTTCAGGTACCCGCTATCAGACCTCATTTATATATTTAATTATGGGTAACTAGTACCTATGGATACTGTCTCATTTAGGCCAATTTATTTAAAAAAAATAATATAAAATTATAGGTGTGAATAGGGGTTACAGGAATCTGAATTTTTCTGTATCAAACCAAAGTACCGAATAAAAAAATTTAGAATCGAACTATAGCATTAACGTTTTGACTAAAACAGAACTAAATTGTATCGTTGACTTTATTTAGAACAGATCTAGATATTTTATATAAAATCAGACCGAAAATTGTATTGAATTATGCCGAATTATTCTAAAATCGAGTTGCACCAAAAGAACCTATATTTATTAATTATTATATATAATACTAATAATTTATATATAAATATTATTTATAATTTATATTCTATATGTACTATATAAATTTAACTTCATAATTATTTACATTATATATTTTAATAAATTAAGATAATGATTAGTTGCAAATTAAACTAAATATTTTAATTATTAATAAGATAAGTTTAATTATTATAATAATTATTGTGTTTGTATGAATATGAATATATAACTAAAACAATTTGTATTTAATTTAATTTACCTTTAATGTCACTCAACTAGTTTTTTTTTTTGTGCAAATATTTATATAAATATGTAAGCTAAGCAATATATTAAATAAGTACATTACAAATTAATTTCATTTATTTCTAATATCACTCAGCTAGTACTTATCTATTTTTGGTACAATAACTAAATGAGCATGTAAATTAAAATTGTAATTGTATATAATTATTATTTATAATGAAATTTTATCAATTAATGCAAATATATGAGTTTATAGTTACCTTACTAATAATTTCATTTACTTTTAATATCATTCAACTAGTACTCATTTGTTGAAGGAATTTGGCATACGCCCATGACTGATAAGATGATAAATTGATTCCGATATAATAGAGATAATATCGAAACAGGAAATAATTTATATGGAATTAGTTTCATATTGATTTTTCCCTTAATTAGGGAATCTACCATTTATATGTGTATTAATATGGGCAGTTACATATTAATTTTGTAACTGCCATATTTATTATTTCCTTATTAATATTGTAACTGCCAATTTAATTCATTATTATTAAGAAAATTAAGTATTCCTTAATTGGAGCCCTATATAAAGGCTTAGTTTTTTCATTTGAAAAGTAGGGAGAAAATTAGAGATACCGAAACTCTATCAGTTTGTCTCCTCGCATATTCTCTCTGTGTCTAAGGGGCTTTTAGTTCGTGAATCTATGCTTTCATCTCGTAGTTCATGACACGTGGGTGATAGACTTTACCGGTAACGTGAAACAATCGATTTCCACTTTCGCCTCAATGATCTGCGCTTCGAGAGGTATTTATATCTACTTTTCACAATATATCGTGATATATATATATATATATATATATATATATATATATATATATATATATATATTTCATTGGTATCAAAGCCTATGTTTTTGCATTCCGGCATGTCTATTATATAGATTTGATTTTTTTTTAAAATCCAGATATGTTTATAGGCTAAATTGATATGCATATTAGATATGTTTTATATATATATATTTTTTAATTTTGGTCTGGAATTTTTTTGTGTTTTTTTTGACACTGGAATTCAATAATAATTTTAAAAAAATTCGTAATTAAAATTTTGAGTGAAAATTTTTTATTTTTGACCACACCATTGGACTCAAGGACCCCAAAAACTCCCCATTAGAAAAATTCAACAACCTGAAACCACCAGGAAGGCCGTGCGTGGAATGCACACGCCACTTGCATTCTAGGAGCATGCCAGAGGGCGCATCTCCAACATGCGCGGGCCATGTGTATTGAGTGAGTTATCACTCAGCCACGTGGTCTAGTGGGGGGGTCAACACGTGGCATCATCATGCAGCACCATGTGTCAGATGATGTGACAGTGGGGGCTCCATTTGGTGCCACGTGGCACCATATGGACCAATAAAAAATTAACACGTGACGCCACGTGGCAGCCTTTGGGTTTGGCACGTGGCAACGAGCAGCCATGTGGCATGACGTATCATGCCACCAGGCATCCATGTGGCATCCTTTGGTGCAGCTACGTGGCATGCATGTCTAGACATATGGCTTGATGAGTCATGCCATGTGCCAACATGTGGGCCAGTACTGGATGACACGTGGCAGACTGTGGTCATGTCATGTGTTCATTTTGTCTGTCCAGTGGGTGCCACATGGCATCCACGTGGACGAATATATGGCTGCAATGTGGCCCAGTAAGGTCGTGGCACGTGGCAGAATGCCTCAGCTAGCGCGTGATCCGTCTGTCACGTGTGTGGTGCATGAGGCCCACCCTCGCCAGTGCGTGTTGGCATGTTTGGCTTCCTCCGACCTCCAAATTAGCTCAATTTTTTTTAATCTTAATTTCTCATTTTTTTTATTTTTTGGTCATTTTTTGAAAATTTTTGAGGACCATAAAATATTTTTTGGATTTTATTCCTATAAATATTATTTTAAAATTGATAAAAATTGAGAAAATTATTTTTCCAACCTTTTTAAATTTTCAAATTGTTTGAAAATTATATTTTGTGGATATCTTTTTATTTGTTGATTGAAATGAGTTTCAATCATATGTATGTTTGTACATGAGTGTATTAACTATTTATGTTCTGTTATGTGCAACAGTTTGTCTTTTATCTTATGGATTGAAATGAGTTTCAATCATACATGATTATGCATGAGTGTACTTACTGTTTAATTTTCTGTTATGTGTGACAGAAATGGTGAAGATAAGGACTCCTAGATGTCCACAAATTCCTCAAGGAATTGTAAAAGCCGAAGCAAAAGTGCAAATTATTTGCAAAGTAAAGATGCATAAGAAGGTTCGAGCTGATGACATTGATGCAATAGTGCATCATATTCTATGTATGCATAAAAAGATGTAAGAGTGCATTTAGGCTGATGGCCTGGACCGAAGAGGTGTTGACAGGACCTTGTTTACGGTGATGAAAGACTCTTTTGATTGCCATCCAAATATGAGATACTGGTTGGTTGATGCCTGGATCAAGAAAAATGAAATTTATAAGAAAACTATTATCCAGTTTTTGTATTTGCACTACAAAAAAACTGTAAATTAGCGACGGACAATTCCGTCGCTAATTACCTATTTTCTGATTAGCGACGCCGCGATGAACAGTCTCTAAAAGACCAGTCGCGAATATAATAGTGACAGAATTTACAATCAGTCGCTAATTTAGCGACAAAATATTTCATCGCTAATTTTCTTTTTCCGTCGCTAATTTATAGTCATAATTAGTCGCTGAAATATAATAATAATATTTAGTGACTACATTTTCCATTGCTAATTTCGTCGCTAATTATTATTGTATCAATAACGACAGGTTGCCACTAATAACTCCCATCACTAAATTTGTCGCTAATTATTTGTTAAATTCTTATTTTTACATATTAGCGACAGATATGTTGTCGCGAATCCGTCGCTAATTTATAGCAAAATTTAATTTTTTTCAGTATTTATTAATTTTCATCCTATACACAATAATGATCACACATATACATACTACATATGTATATTTATTCCAAAACATAATATATTCCAAAACACGTATATAAAAGTAATTGAAATCGTACATAATGTTTGATAAAAGTAATTGAAATCATACATAATGTCATCAAACAATCTCTTAAAACAATACAACAAAATACTAATAATATCCTCCTAAATAACATCAACAATTGTTCCTTCTCCTGCTTCTTATCTTTACTTTCAGTCAATTTTCAGACTTTCCTTTATTTCATAGATGAGCTTGTTTTCCCTCAAATTCACAATCCACAGGAGAATCTACAGTAGCAATTGACAAAACAACTAAATCTACAAAAAATCATGAATAATATTTTAGTAGATATGATAGAAACCCACAATTATAAACATCACTAATTAACTCAATTCAGGACATGAATGAAAACACATATTTGCATGTAAAATTCAATAAAAGCCAAGAAAGCTAAAAAATAAGAATCCATTAAATGCTCAAGAACCTAACAATCAGAGACCATATAGCTTGTAGAATTCTATAGATCCTCTACCCTTTATTTATGTAGTCATACCTGTGGTACTGGGAATAAGAGTTTTGAAAGAAGACCTTATGCTCACACATCATCTTAACCTGTAAACAACAATAAAAAAATTATCCTTGCAAAATTTTTCACAACATTGAACATAAAAAAAGACAAAAAAGAGGCCCCTCATATAGAGAAATATCTTGCAGGGAAGATGCATATTCCTTTTTTTGAATGCACAAGAAAGTACATGATCACTAAGATAAACAGTGACTATTTAGTTACTAAGAAAATCACGTCATTCTCCTTTCAGAAAAACATTTCAAAAAAAAGCAAGTCAGAACTTGCTTAACCTATACAAGAAATGCCTTGCCTAACCTGTTGTCACCATATACACGTTTGGCTTCCTTAGCAAAGAGCTCAATGAAACTGAACCTTTTATTTCAATCATAAGTTTGTATATTTCAAATAGCTAAAAAAAATATAACCTAACTCAAAATATACCAAATCATGATAGCTAGTTCATTAAGCACTTAGCATAAAATTAGTATTCATTCTACGGCATATTCTATCTCTACACAAATATATTGTACCATAAACTTCCAAAACACATAAAAATGGTGAATAGTCATGCATAAAACTATAGGTTAGATAGAAATCTGATTAGATATGATGGATGCAAAATAAAATCATCTTCAATCAATTACATTAATAAAGTAGCAAACTTTAATTGGCCAAAAGGGAACAAATTAGGGGTTGCTATAGAAGACTGTAACGGGGCAAAAAAAATGTAAGCAGATGAATGAGCTGAAATTATGTGGATGAAAGTTGAAAAGTTATGTTAGTAATACTAGAATCAAATGATTCAATGTTAGTCATTTTGCTAATTAAATTTCAATACAAAATACTAGAATCAGATGATTCAACGTTGTTTTAGTGATACTAAAATTAGAAACAACAATAGCATGTTCCCTTACATTAAGATTTTTTATATAAATTTTTGTTAGTTGACCCAATAGGTACAGTTGCAGGTGCATGTAAAAACATACTTCAGTAAATGGAGGAAAAATGAAGATGTAGAAACAAAATTTAAAGTTAATTAAGATAATTAAAGAATTAAAATATTACAAATAAAATTATAAAGGGAAAAATAATTATGAAACCCATGGAATCATATGGATTATCAAATGAAGATGCACTTATCAGATAAAATTTGCCAGATGAAACTACAATTATTAATTACTGTGAAGCATGAATCAAACCAACAACAATCTACCCTTCATCTATGTTTTTCTTTTTTTCCTGAAAAAAAGAATATATTTAATTTATTCTATTCAAACCAAAAGCATTCTCTTTTTGCAGAGATGTCTAGTTATCCATTAGACAAAATATGCTATAAGGTTTACTTTATTAGTGCAACTTTTCCAAAAAATGACACAACTGATTACAAGATGAAATTTTCTAGTGGAAAGATGCACAAAATTTTATTTTGCACCAAATACAAAATAAAGACAAAAAAAATCAGAATTAGTTTTCCTAACAAGCAAATAGAATTCTGCTTCAGACCTTGAAAAGTATAGAGAAGGCAGAGTGGGTATTGAAAGATGCTCGGGACAGCAATTGACTTTTAAAAAATATGAAGTATATGAAATCCACAACATAGATTATCATATTTTATACTGACAAAAGAACATAATTCTTTTGTCAATTTATTAATTAAAGTAACTTACAATTATCATTAAAACATTTATCCCATACCAAGACTACCTCTCTAAATAGTAATGACAACAAAGTTGGAAGTAATAAGCATATATATTTAAATAACGATAACAAAGTAGTAAGCACATTTACCCAACTAAAAAATAGAAAGCATACCCAAGGGCACCCTCTCTTGCAGCATCATTTACTTCAGGTTTCTTTGTCCGTCTCTTTTATAACACACTCTAATGTTGAAACTGGAAGCAAAATTGTCTTATATCTTCAGAATTTAAAATAGCCCAGTAAGTTTTTAGCTTTAAACATAAAATTGATATATACTAATAATAGATCAAGCATATAGAGATAGCAAAAATTCAAATCTCATTATTTCAACTTCAATCAAAGCTCATTCACTAACACTATAATTTGTAACTCTATTACAAAAAAAATTATAAGGGAAATATTAATCACTAAAGACATTAATAGAGTTTGAATGCATAAGCAGCAAAAGCTACAGTCTAATCAGGCCTATAGATTCCCTCTTAGTCTTCGTTAAATATAGCAAAATGTTAGGTTATGTATGACTGGGGCAGAGAGACATGAGAATTCCTCAACTAATTTAGTATATACCTATAGCATAGTGATTGGTCACCACTGGCGTTAATACAAGCCCAATCATGCGACACAATTAACATGGCAATAGGCATATTAGACTAACTAAACACGTGAATGGAAAAATGGAAATTTGCTTCTCTACATTATCAAAATTATACGTATAAATAACCATACAAACTAGTAGTCTGCATCAATGGAAATCAAAAGCAAAGATGATAATATGCCTGGACAGACCGTAATGCAGTAGCATCTGGCTCCGAAGAACCATCATCAGAAAAGACATTCCTGCAACATAAAAAATCCAATGAGAATCTTGCAGAACTTTACTAAAAAATCCCCTTAGACAATTATGGTAGACAAAACCAAAAAGTACATGCCAAAAGACAAGAACGGAAAATAAAAGTCACATTGGGAGGAACTTAATTGGTAACTAGGAGTTTCCAATAATTCTATGAAGTAACATACTAATGCTACAGTATCAACTGCATGTAAGAATTTCAGTTAAGAAAAAAATATTAAACTATCCTGAATACTCTTAATTAATGAAAGAATGGACCAGAGATACTACAATAACCAGGTAATATGTTATTTTTGAGGAGATAAATAGTTAACTCAACAGTGATTCATGCATGAATCAAAGAAATTAATTCACCAATACCACAAGATAGAAAAAATCATCTGATTGAACAAACTATATGACTAGAAAACAAGAAACCGAATTAAATACTAAAAAAAATGAAAAGAAGGATACATAATACCCTGCTTTAGAAATCCTCAGCTCCACGTCATGATTGTAAATCTCATATAGGTACTGGCCAAATTCAACACCCTCTTTTCCCTCCTGTTTCAGGTGGCGCAAGCAAAGCCACATATGAAGTACAAGCAATGAGAATGTCATTTTAAAGGTCTTCTCCAAATTGAATACTGCATTCAAAGAAGAAGATCTAGATTTAACATTTTCCCCAATTTTTTTCAAAATCCCTAGATTTGAAACTTCTCCCGGTTCTCCAAATTCTTCCTATAATTTATTAAATAAATGATTAATGAAGCTTACCTCATGAACTAACTAGGAAGAGTTGCAGCAAAGGGGCTGAAATCTTGAAGAACCAAATAGAGGAGGAAGAAGAAGGCGGAAGAAGGAGAAAGGGCTGACCCTGTCGTGGCGAGAAGGAGAAAATAAGGGGAAGAAGATGATGCCGGCAAGGCTGCTCAGGTAGAGGTGCTTCGATCTGCTTGATTTTGCCAAATCGCGTGCTAAAAGACCACAGCCACCATTGCTTCGATCTTTTTATCATCGGATAGAAGGGAGGAGTCGTAACCATCGAAGGGACCCACTCGACTTCAGGCATCACCGGTGTCGATCACTTGCTCGCCGCTGTCTTCACTTGTCGGAGAGAGAGCTTTAGTCTCAAAACGAGAAAGAAAAACAATGCCGATGAAGATAGGCCAACGTTGGAGGGGCGGTAGACCCTTCACCGATGACCTGCGCTGTGGAGAGACGGCGAGGAAAGCGACGGTGGGTGGCGTCCCTTCCCTGCTCCGCCTCTGCCGATCTCCTTCCCTACGATCTGCTCCTTCTCTTTTTTTTTTCTTTAATATATGGCCAAATCTTTTGGCCCCGAAAATTATTTCTATTTCCCCTTTTTTATTTAGATAATTCTAAGAATCTCCAGAATTATTATTATTATTATTATTATTATTATTATTGTTATTATTATTATTATTATTACTACTACTACATAATTTATGTTAATTGTGGTTTTGAAAATTAAAATGTATTTTAATTTAACACCACTAATTCAAAATAATTTACAAATAATTTCTTAGTCAATCTATATTCTCAATAATTCATAAGTTAAAAATATTTCCGATCGACTCAGAATTAGGGCATTACAAGTATATGCACCCTGAACAAATCCCTTATATTCACTAATGAAGGTCTACAAGATATCTACTCTATTATTATTATTATTATTATTATTATTATTATTATTATTATTATTATTATTATTATTATTATTATTATTATTATTATTCAATAATAGTAGTAAAAGTACAGAAAGTAAAAATTATTATTATTATTCAAAATTAATCCAATTTATATTCAAATTCAACATGTAAAAATTTAAATATAAATTGATTCGTATGATTTTAAAAAATTGGATTAAATTAGAAAATTTATTCATTTTGACTTGTATGAGTTTAAGTCTTGGATTGAACTTTATTGTCTATTAATGTCTTTAGGGATGTGCGAAATCCGACTTTATCCAAATAAATCGAATAATTCGATCTGAATTAGATATTCAGCTTATTATGATTATTTGGGTCGGGTAGAGTTTCATATACTTAGTGGCCGATGTTGGGGGGTGGAACGACGATGCGAGGCAGTCGGTGGTGAGAGAGATCAGTGAGAGAAACCAGTGATGAGCTGCGCTAGTGACCGGCGAGAGAAACAACATTTATTGCATGGCTATTTTTTTATTATTATTTTAAATGAAATAATAAATTTTATATTACTATTTTATAAATATTTATTTTTATTAATCTTGAACACGCAAATATATAATAATCGTAACAATTAATTTATTATTATTATTATTAAAAATGTAAATTTTCTACATAAATTTAGACCTTAAAAACTAATCTTTACCATTCAAAATTAACAACAATGAGTTTTGAATGTACTCACCAAAAATCAGGCCAATCTAACGGCAAATGATTTTTCAATCGTCTTCGTATATAAAACTGGTCCTTACGTAAAAAATTCAGAAAATAGCCTATTTTTTGCAATAAAAATTGAACTTATAGACCTTTAAAACTAATCTTTACCATTCAAAATTAACAACAAGGAGTTTCGAACATACTCACCAAAAATTAGGCCGATCTAACGGCAAATGAATTTTCGATCGTCTTTACATACAAAATTGGTCATTATGTAAAAAATTCAAAAAACAGCCTCTTTTTTGCAATAAAAACTGAACTTACAGATCTTCAAAACTAATCTTCACCATCCAAAATTAACAACAAGGAGTTTCAAACGTACTCACAAAAAATTAGGCCAATCTAGCGGCAAATGATTTTCCGATCGTTTTCATATACAAAACTTGTCATTACGTAAAAAATTCAAAAAATAGCCTATTTTTTGCAACAAAAATTGAACTTACAAACCTTAAAAACTAATCTTTACCGTTCAAAATTAATAACAAGGAGTTTCGAATGTACTCACCAAAAATTAGGCCGATCCAATGGCAAATACTTAACCGTTGAATCTTTATTTACACTATTCCGTATAAAATCTGTTCAATTTGTATTTGAAGATCCAACCAAACCTTAAACATGCAGATTCAAATGGACTATATATTTGGATTTATCAGATAATATCTTAACTTATTTATTAATCTGGCCATGTTTAGAATTTCAAAGCCATTTCTCCATTTTCAAATCAGTAAGTTTTCTCAGTCTTCCATACTACTCAATTAGGTAACTGCGGTAGTGAAGTTAAATGGTAAAGATGAGTTTAGATGGAGCTTTGAATATTTAGAAAAATAATAGAAATAAAATTGAAAAGTGTGTGTGTGTGTGTGTGTGTATATATATATATATATATATATATATATATATATATATATATATATATATATATATATTAGAAAATTTATCCATTTAGAAAAATAATAGAAATTAAATTAGAAAATTTATTCATTTTGACTTGTATGAGTTTAAGTCTTGGATTGAACTCTATTGTCTTATTCAACTAAATAATAAATTAAGCTTAAAATCATATACGCATTAAATTGAAACGGTGGAGAGATATGAGGGAAGAGAAAATGTTATTTTTATATGTAGGCTAAATTTTTGAAATTACTAAAATGCCCCTATCAAATTTCATCATTTTATCCTTGTATTCAAGGATAATTTTATAAATATATATTTTAAATTTTTTAATAATTTAAAATTTGCTCAAAATTTTAACAAAATAAAAATAAATTATAAATTTTTCATAATCATTATATTTTAAATGAAATAATAAACTTTATATTATTATTATTATATAAATATTTATATTTATTATTTTTCATAATATGACTATATAATACTTATAACAATTACTTTATTATTATTATTAAAATGTAATTTTTTTTAAATAAATAAGTTTATATTTGGGGATAATTGATAAAGAAATCAATAGAATTCCTAATAATTTAATATTTGATCTAAATTTTATAAAATAAAAATTAATTACAAATTTTTTTATTATTATTTTGAATGAAATAATGAATTTTATATTACTGTTTTATAAATATTTATTTTTTAATCTTGAACACGCAAATATATAATAATCATAACAATTAGTTTATTATTATTATTAAAAATATAAATTTTTTAAATAAATAACTTTAGATTTTGGTATAATTGATAAAAAATTATTATCAACTTATAAAATAATTTATAATTTTCTGTTACAAAATAAAATATTCATTTCATATGGTCTGTATTAAAATTACTTAAAACTATACATAAATCCTGTGAGTGAAATTAAAAAAACTTATTTCTTAATTTATTTGCGACGAATTAGCGAATAAATAATTTCGTCGCTAATTGTATTACTGCAACAAATTACTATTAGCAACAGACAAATGTCCCTTGCTAAACCGTCACAAAAAGGCATTATATTTTCCCTCCAAAATTAGCGACTAAAATTTCCGTCGCTAAATTTTCTAGAACTAATTTCATGAATAAAAAATTATAAAATTAGCGACGGAAATATTCGTCTAAAAAAATAGCGCATATACTTCCCGCCAATAATTAGCAACTGTTTATTCATTTCGTTGCTATTTCATCGCAAAAAATAGGAAATATCCTTCCCACGATGGAATTGTAAAACAGTCGCGAATTCGTCGCTAAATTTGCGACGAAAATAATGTCGTCGCTAAATTTAGTCTCTAATTGGCAGTTTTTTTGTAGTGTTGGTGACCAAAAGAGGAGTGTTGAGAAGCAATATTAAATCTGAGATGGTGTTCAGAAGTGGACATTGTGTGTATTGTCCATGGCTTCATCATCGATTTTATGGCATACCTCTTGATTTGTTCGAAAGGGTCGAGAAATTATTTTCAGTGACGAGACTAGTTTTATCACATTCTAGATTCCCTGAGTTATTGACATGAGTGTCAAGTTATTAATGGTTAACAGATTTGTGATTAGGATTTATGTTTTCTATTACTAGATTAAAGACAAGTGTATTTTTATCTTATTTTAAATGTTTTCTCTTTTTGAGATTGTTGGATATTTAATGATTGATTAAATAAATGAGTTTATTTATCTTTTGAATATTATATTGGCATTTAGCATTTATTATGAATGTGTTTATTTTATTGTTAATTTCTTAGCAATATTTTATAAGTAAAATGATTGCATTATAATTGAGTTAAGACTTAGATTATCTTATATATAATATTCTGAATTAAGTTTATGAACTTAATGCTCAACAATCAACATTTACTATGCATGAAATTTTAGCCGATAAGGTTAGACATTAGGACTTAGAGGGTAATTGGAAACTTTAAGTAACTTTTTCGAATTTGGGCCTAATAGACAACTTTATTAGGTTAATTTTTTAGATGCATAGTAAATAGCATGTATTGCTTGATCTCCTTAATATTGTGCAACAATTACTCCATTAGTGATCACAGGATCCAAATGAAATATGTACATCCAATATGTGCTTGAAGAGCAAGAGGTTTTAGAAACCTTAAGTTTGATTATGATTGAATCTAAGCATGGTATCATAGTCTAGAATAAGCGGGACCAATATGCCTATGTGGCATGGAAAAGAGATGTTCCATTGCTCGTACCATATTGCTAAGTGCAAATGGATGATGATATCGCTAAGCAAATTTCGCAATTATCAAAATGCAATGGATCTGTGGATCGCTTTGTAGAAAAATTTGAGGATACGTTTCTGACTCGGTTTTGATTATTAGTGATCAAATTTTGACACTAATCAGAAGATTCTGATCATATAATGCGAAAACATCTAAGGGAGATGGATAAGATGATATGTGATCTTAGTGAACCTGATTATAAGATGATCAATGAGAAACAAGTCCAAGTTATTATCCATTCTTTATCCTAGAGTTAGGAGCATATAAAGATGCAACTAACTCATATGGACAAGATTAAGATATTTAGGAATGTTACTTGTCATTTTAAGCTTGAAAAGGACTATATGGCGGTGATTAAGACCAATGCCGTAGTGCACATGGCACAGTTCTGTTTTGGTAGAATAAATTCTAACCAAAACAAGAATAGAAGCTTTAATGGTAAGGGTAAAGGAAAGGCTCTAGAGTCTAAAAGGCAAAAGATAAAATAAAATTACATAAGGTCCAAAGGTACACTACAAAAAAATGCATTTTACCGACGGATTTTTACAGACAGATTTGTGCTTTTACCGACGGCAAATGACCTTACCGACAGTTTTTATTAGTTTACCGACGGAACGTATCCGTCGGTAAAATGCTCGTAGGTACCAAATTACTAGCGAAAAATTCCATCAGTAAATATTACCGATGGATTTACAGACGGGTTTATAAAAAACTTTCCGTCAGTAATTTTATTTAAAATTCGTTGGATGTTTCATCGCGTTGATCGTCTACCGATGGAAAATGTTGTCGGTAAATCGCCGGTAATATTTAATGAATAAATTATTAATTTATTTTAGTATAAACAACGATGGATATTTTCGTCGGTAATGTTGTCTGTAGTATAATATTAAAATTATTGGAATGGCAGCGATGGATTTTCCATCGGTAACATATTATTTTTTTAATTTTTTGTGAAATTATATATTTACGATTTATAAATCCTAAATTAAACACAATAAAGTCAATATAAAAGTATAATATCTAAATTCAATATATATATTAATTAATAATTTTAATATATATCAAAAATAATTAATACAAAAAGTTATATAAAATCTATACAAATATTGTATAAATTACAATGCCAAAAACATAAAACTTAACACTAAATATACTTAGAACATTCTTAAAAACAATGAAAACTTTAAATTATTAAACGATTCTTGAAGTAAGGTCATCAACTGGTCGATAACCAATATAACCTGTACCTAATATACACCCTGCTTCCTGTAATGCACAGCAGGCAACTTGCTCCCATTCTTAACAATTCTTCAAAACCATATCAAGCATTCTTCTTTTATCCAAAGTTATTTTAAGTAATCTTGACTGCGAAACCAATTCTTGCATCACATTTTAGCTTTCTTTTAATAATAATGATGCATTTGATCATTAAATCTTTGGTAAATAAACAGAGCCTGAAAACATCAAACCTTCAGGTCCTCAATTTTGGGCAGAGGAAAAGAACCCAATCCCATGCCAGAAGAAGACCCAAAAAATGCCTTAGAATTCTTTAACCAGCACTCGGCTGTTGCTACAGCATCTTTAACATCACCTAGAGTAGGCAAGATCAAATGGATGTTTTATGTACACCTACGAGATTGAACTTGAAGATTATAATTTAGAAAGGAAAATAAAAGACAATATAAAAATCAAATAGATCTGCTCCAAAACCACTATGAGGTAGCCAATAAATGGCCATAACTTTTAGATAACAGAAAAAAATGAAAAAGATTAGATCTTGTAGTTTCACATGCAACATCCACCACCTACTAACTTCCATTCACATCCTCTCTCTGCCACATATAAACACTCAAGTTGAGATGCAAAATGTATGAATTAGTTTTCCCACAATCTTCTAAAAAAATCCATATTTCTTATGTAGTAATCTACTCAGCAAGTGAAGATAGCAATATCATATTCATGTCTTTGAGTATCAAACCTGTATCACACTATAGACTGGAACTCGGTTTTCTTGCAAAATAGATGGATTTAGCATGGTGACAAGCTGAAAGAGTAAATCTAGTTGTGCATCAAAAAGATCAGGAAGACTATTTCGCATCACCTACCCAAGAAAAGGATAATGTCAGCTATCAACAGAAAAAAGTGGCATAGGAGAAATGTCCCTTACCATAAAGGGAACTCCTCAAACTTTTATGGCATTAAATCCGTATGAAAGTTTTTTAGCATCAATTTTTTTTTACAAAAAATACCCTATGTGTTCTCTCTATAATACTATTATATGAACTTAGAAGACAATTGTACTAATCAATAGACAGTATATGCATGAATGAGAGCCACTAATCATCTAGCCATTAACAACTGAATAAATAAAGAGACTTGTTACACAAAACATTTTTCTTGCCACCCAAATGAAATGTGAGTAAGCCCCAGACAATAATTCCAAAAATGCACACAACATATAACTATCAACCAAATATTTACATTAAAGTCCTTGCAACAAAACAGAGCCATGTTACTAGTAGCAAATTGCAGATTGTCATTCTAGCCAAGGCATAACCACTATTATGCCAAACAAAAAAAAAGTTTAGATAGCATATATAAATCATCACACACATTTAGCAAGTTCAAAAATCGAGAAAAGAGGAGAATGCATAATTTAAGTAAAAATTAAATTGACCAATAATTTTGTCGAAAGAAAAGGAAATGAACCAACCGTAAATACTCAACTCCTTGGTTAATGCCCTACATCAGATCCAGATGCTGAGGAACTATCACTATCTGAATCTGCAATAATTCCACCAAAAAAAGGAAGATAAGTTGCAGAGTAAGACCTTAAAAAAATACAAATGCACAAATGCACATATGCACACATGTTAAGCATTAAAGCAAGACAATCAACAAGAGAAAATATTTACATACCGTTTGAAGAAGATCCAGAGTCACTACTAGAGCTGTTTGAACTGCTTGACCTGGTTCTATTATCTCCCTGGTGCCCCATTTGAACAGGTGATGAAGTGGTAATATTCCTATCGTTAGCTACCAGAAAGGCAAAAAAAGATTTTCCCAGTATGATTAGATCAAAATATAAAGAAGCCAAAATCCCATCGTATCTCACCATCTGATTATCTATACCTGTTTTAGTTTCTCCAGGTGCCCCTGTCGATGCTAATGTTGGTGTTTGCAAACAAGGAAAACACTATAATTCATGCAATTCATTCCTCCTAAAAAGAAAGGTTAAACATCAAAAGAAATAACTAAAATCGTTACCATCTCCTAGACATTCTGCTCAGCTTCTGCTCTTGCTTGAATGGCAAGTTCAACTTTTCTCTTGTTCTTGCTTAAACTCTTTTTGTAGTTGGTCACAAACCTATCCAGTTTCCAAAGAGTTTCAACATCAACACTATCAATATCCACTTCGATTTCATCATCATGCTAAACCCAAAAATCAAAAGCATTACAATAGAATGCAGAGGCAGACATCAAAAGAAAAAAAATGTTTAGCGTTGGCTTCAAGATAGATCTTGAAGAACTGTTCAACACTGGCTCCAAGATTTTCCAAAGATCTCAAGAATATCAACATTATATGCAAAAACAAGCCAAAGGGAAGATTAAATCACTATTTCAAATAATCGATCATCATGACGTATATTGAAACTTGTTGCTCCAATTATGATCATTAAATGAATGACACAATTATCAAATTTGTTCAATCAAAAGACTTCAAATTCGGTTTGCCAAATAGAAATGAGAAAACGCACCATCCATTGACTGTGTAGTGGATTTAAGGAGCTAAAATTCTCTGAGGATCTTGAAGGCATTGAGGATGGTTTCTTGGGAAGATGTGGATGCAGAATCAATAGAAAATGTGACTAGCCCTTTAACTGGATTACTGAAGCATATAGTGGTTGGCGTAGAATCAATATCAAGGGCATGAACTCCCGGCAGTTGACGTTATTTAATGTAATGGTGAAACTTCTTGGGTCGGCGAGTAGATCTTTAATTTCGGCAAAGTAAAAGCCCACATAAAAATTGCATGTGGTACAAACAGGTTCATAGGTGAAATTTAATGGATCAAGCAGAGACTTTGACTTCATCATTGTTCTCAACACTTCAACAGGGACTCTATAGGAACCATTGCTGCTCTGCATCTCAATAGCTGATGATGTGGTAATGTTGACAGAATCTGGAATATTACATTGCTTCCATGTCTAATCGTACACCTCATGCTTGTACCTAAACCCACAATATAAATTTAAGTTTATTATGATTAGCTATTTCACAGGACTTTATGCGTTCCTAATGAAAACAGTGCAATTTAGATTCTTAAGTGAGAAAAACCAAGCTTCTTAATAACTATATTAGCATTTCTCTCACTAATCTTAGTTTCAATAAAAATTAAAATAGAAACTTTATACAATCTGATCAAGTTTCTAACATTAAGCAAAAAATCCCTAGCACCTGCCCCCTGGCAGTTCCAAGCAACGATATTCAACCCCATACAAAAGAGAAGAAAAAGAGCACACACCTTACTCCAAAAATCAACAACGGTCTTCAAGACTGCCAACAGCAATCGAGCTGCTCATCCTACTTCTGCAATTCAGATCGACCACTTGAGAAGGTTCGTCATATGAAATGGCACCTGAAATTAGCTCTACTGCATCATTAAGCTTGAGGATAGCTTTCTTGCTCTTTCTTCTCCCTTTAGATAAGCTAAAATCTCTAACGCTCTTTAGCTTTCTTTTATCCGGTGGTTTGCTACCATTCTGCCTAATGCTTTGATTTCTAGAAGGAGGGAAATGGAGAAGGGATGAGGCACATAAGTGGCGGCTCTAACCTAGGAAAGAAAAGAAGGGTAAGGCAAATAGAGAAGGCCTAATTAGGGTTTTCAAAAGACAAAAATGTCCCCACTTTTCTTTTTCCAATATAAGTTAAATAAGGGATAATTTTGTAAATACATTTACCTAATTTTTTTATTTGGATCCCCATATATACACACATATTGAATACATATTAATGATAATTTTTTTACCTATATATATTATTGGTTTAATTTATGTGTGTATGTATGAGAAAATCTATTAATTAAATCTCTTATATCTAAAAAGAAAAGTATTTTTATTGATAGTTATTATCCCACAAAAAATAATTTCATCTTATTGTTAAGTGAATAAATTTTAAATTATAATTTATTAAAAGAATATATAACATTAACGAGCTAGTCCAATTTGTCATTTATTTAATTGAGTATTATAAGGACATTGTGTGTGTGTGTGTGTGTGTATATATATGTAAAATAAGAGTTTCAAATATACTAATAAGCTTTAATTTAATAATACTAGCTTAAGTTCAATTGAAAACATTTACAGATTTCTAACATTATCTAACCATAAAAATACTTCAATGAATTGTGTATTAATATGATATTATCAATTAATTAAAGCCATTAATTTCTTGGCATACATAATTATACAGAGTTTGGATAAAAGCCATCAATTTATTAAAAGAGCTAGCAGCAGCTCTCCCCCCAATCTTTTTCCTCTCTCTCTGATCCACAATAATAATAAAAAATTTAAGTTAAAAATAAAATAAAATTTTATTTTATAATAAAAATTATTGTAGATTAATCTTAAATTTGACCTAAAATATTTAGGGTAACATGAATTCATTTATATATTGATCAGTTTATATTTAAATAATAAAAAATACAAGTCGTATGGATCGAACTTATCACATCAAAATATAACAAATTTTTATTTAAATATTCAAAAAATATTTTGTGTATATAATTAAAAAATAGGAGTATAACTAAAATATATTAATTATTTTACATAAAAAAGTATATATAATTAAAATGAAAAAATATCTAGTCTAGGCTTTATTTGGAAAAATGATATTTTATAAAAAAATAAAAAAAACAAAATTTTAAACATTTATTTAAATATAATAAAAATAATAATGACGGATTACCGATAGAAACGACTGTCGCAACAATTCATATTTCCATTTCCCCTATTCCGTCGCTATTTCGTCGGTAAATAATGTGCCAAATATTTTGCCATTCTTTATCGACGGAATTTCCATCGGTATATAACAAAAATATTGATATCCTTATTGACGAAGTTTTTTCGTCGCTAAACCGTCACTACAAAATGGCACCACTATTTCCCGCCAAATTTACCGACCGTTTTCCAGTTTGGTCGCTAAAAACGTCGCCATTTTGCAATTTTTTTTTTATTTTTATCGATAAATTTGTGATTTCGTAGCTAATCCGTCGGTAATATCTTCTTTTAACGACGGATATTTTGTCCATCGGTAAATTCCGTCAATAAAATCAATTTTTTTGTAGTGGTAATAAAAGGATAAATATTTCAAGAGTGAAATATTTTTTCAACTGCCAATAAAAGGATAACTATGTAAAAGACTTCAATGTGTCCCAATAGGTACACCATCTTGACTCATGAGTGAGTAAAATCTGTGTATCTAGTTATGTCTTTTTACTAAATTTCTTCCTTTATGGGTGATAGATCCAGAAGTAATGGACCTTGTGACAAAAATGATCAAAATTCTTTTGTTTGCTTAGTTTTTATTTTTGCTTTAATGAAACTAGATTTCATTTATATTTTAAGGATAACAACGCACGTTTATGTTTAGATGATGCTTAATGTGGTTCTGGTTTGTTTTGAATGTTTTCATTATTATGGATATTGATCATGATTATTGCATACTATTAGTTTTTCGTTAATTTCTTTTTCTATTTCACATTGTTATAATAATAATGTAAAAGTATGGCATACTAGATAATACCACATTGGCCAAGACTGAATGGGTCAGTTAGCCAAAGTAGGATTGATAGGTGATTTGAATAAGCTTGAATTACCTACCTATGAGTATTGCTTGAAAAGAAAACTAGTGAGGAAACCGTTCAGAAAAAGGAAACTAGAACCAAAACTCCATTGCAATTGATCCATTTAGATGTCTGTGATTTAATGAATTTTACGGCAAGGCATGGGCCTATTATTATTCATCACTTATATAGATAATTATATTAGGTGGTCATGTCCATTTGATTTCTCATAATTCTGAAGCATTGAGTTGCTTTAAAACTTTTATAAATCTTGTTGAAAATCAATTAGACAAGAAAATTAAAGCTTTAAGAACCGACCATGGTCGAGGATATCTTTTTGATGAATTTAAAGCCTTATGTGATGAAAAAGGGAGTAGACATCAGTTATCTATTCCTCGAACTCTATAATAAAATGGGGTTTTAAACTTTGTGCCCTCCAAGTTTGTTGCTTCCACTTCTTATGAGTTGGGGACTGGTCCGTAATTTGACTTGAGACATTGTTAACCTTAGGGTTCTGTTGCTTATGTCCATAATGTCTTAAATAAATTTGATAAATGCGAACCACGAGGTTAAAAAGAGTATCTTTGTGTGATATTCTAATGTATCAAAAGGATACGTATTTATGGGTGAACAAGTAAATGGCTCAGTAACAAAATTTGAATCACGAGACATCATATTTTTGGAAAATGAGTTTCCTAAGTTGGGCGAAGTAAGTTAAGACTTTACTTTTATGAAAATTAAAAAGATGAACTAACTAGATCTCTCCATCCAAGTGGGACAAAAATTGAAAAATAAGGTCAAAACTCTCTTCTCAATGGTCCGGATGTTTGAGATCCATTTTCCAGTGGGAGGATGGGTATACCTTGCTCCAGTGGGAGTATGGATATTTAGGATCTTTATTTGAGTGGGAGCGTAGAGCTTAATTCCAATGGGAGCATTCTGAACTATGATGAATATATGAGATATGTTTATCAAGAATTGGAATTACAAAAAATCTAAAGGGAAAAGTATTCCATGTCGATGATTTTTTAATTATCCCACAAGAATGCCCGACAAAAGATAAATGGATTAAGGCTATAGAAGAAGAAATGGCTTCCATAAGATTGAACCATGTTTAGAAACTGGTTGATCTACCTGAAAGACACAAACCAATTGGTAATAAGTGGGTTCTCAAAATAAAGTGAAAACCTGATGGTAGTATCGAAAGATGCAAGGCTCGGCTAGTTGCTAAGGGGTTTACACAATAGGAAGGAATTGACTGTGAGAAGACTTTTTCACATGTTGTTAGATTTACATCGATAAGGTTAATTCTAACCTTGATAGCTAGTTTAGACCTAGAGCTACATCAAATGGATGTAAAGATTGCTTTTCTCATTAAAAAAAGGCAGTGAACATAAGGTTTGCCAATTGATGAGATTGATCTATAGCCTAAAGTACTCTTCGAGACAATGGTATTTGAGATTTCATGAAGCAATTATGTCAAATGAGTTCAACATGATTGATGAAGACCATTATGTTTATCCTAAAAACTCTAAAGACAAATTTGTCATTTTGACTTGGTATGTAGATGACATACTGATACTAGAAAATGACATAAAGTACGTAAATCTTATCAAAGATTGGTTGTGATCCAACTTTGAGCTGAAAGATATGGGTCAAGCATATTATATCCTTAGAGTTAAGATTTCAAGGGGTCGCTCGAGAAGATTATTGTCATTGTCTCAAGAGACATACATTAACAAAGTTTTTGAACGATTTAATATGTAAAATTGTAAACCCAGTGACAACCCCATTACGAAGAATCAATTTCTTAGCAAAAGTATGTGTCCTAAAACAAATGAGCAGATTGAACATATGAGGAAAGTTCAGTATGCCAATGCCATAGGTAGTCTAATGTACACAATATTGTGTACCAAATATGATATATGTTATGTTGTGGGCATAGTAAATAGATATAAGTCTAACCCAGATAAAGCACATTGAAAAGCAGAAAAAAAAATACTTAGATATCTCAAAGGTACCACAGCTTATTCTCTCTATTTTTTTTAATGAAATGATATGCAATTGAGAGAATATTCAGATGTTGATTGGGGAAGTGATGTGGATGAGTGAAAATTCACTTCAGGTTATGTATTATTGCTTGGCAAGGTTGCCATTCAATGGCGTAGCAAGAAACAAATCTTTGTAGCCCATCAACATTGAAAGCTAAATTTGTTACTTTCTCAGCTGTAGTACAAGAGGCAGTTTTTAGTTGAAATGGTTTATGAATCATTTGGCATTAATTGCCTTAGAGGAACCAGTGACATTCTATGGTGATAGTCAGTCGTTGATGGATGTATCAACATTAAGTATCAATAAATTAAACATATTGTTGTACTTGGATAACCGAACTTACAGTACATTTACTCGCTAGATATGATTGCAGATCTATGAATAAAACCTGTATTGAGAGATGTGTTTTGAGAGACACATTAGATCTCAGAGGTTGGTAGGATTTGATTTCTACTGTTTATGTGATCCCTTAATATTATTATTTATTAATAATAATGAAGTTCATTATTTGGCAATACATGAGTGTGAATGTTTATATGTGAATATTTAATGTTATTTATTATATGATTTAGCATATCAGACAGAGAAGTAGCCTAGTCACACAGGGTGTTTACCTTAGTTTTGATAATTAGTTGACAAAGACTAAAATGAGGTGATTTTTGAACACGATGTGAATTTCGAGAACTTGTTTAAAATAAAAGTGCCGTCTTGCAGAAATTACAAGATGATCTTATTAAGGTGCAAAATAAAGACATACATGAGGTTGTATGCTTTGGATTGAGATCTAAATTGGATTAAGTGTAATCTTATGATAAGTTAAATGTAACTATCATGTTCTGTCTTAAAAGCTAGAAGTAGTTCTAAAGTGGGAGAACTAAAATTGAATGCCTCGGTGCATTGCAACCTTATGCATCTGTATGGTGTTAAATAATGATAAGATATGCACTCCTTTAAGGGAAAGAAAATAACACCATAACACATGCATCATACCATGTGTGCTTGAGTTGACCAAGGGAAGGAAATCCTATGTGAATGATCTCAAATTTTTCCTAGTGTGAGACCCTAATTTTTTCAACCCTCAGGACTCTTAACATATACCTGAAGTATAGTTCAGTGTGGCTAGCTTAGTTAGTCTCCAAAGGGTTATAGAAAAATTTCACCAGCTGATCTAACTAGAAAAGTGAGTTGAACTATGATGGAAGGTATATAGAAAAAGGGAAAGATATTTTTCGATCACATTCGATAGTTTTGTGGTTCACCGGTATACCTATTATAGTCTTTATAAGTAGAGACACAATAGTGAACACGAAAATTGTTTTTATGAGATCATGAGATAAAAAAACAAATGTGAGAAAACTATCTTGGATTTGGCATACAATTGTGAGAAGATCTTATTTCTCGAGACGCTATATAGCCCTAATAGGTGTATAGCATTAGTGTTCTCGACGTATGTCGGTCACATGAACTATCAACCTATATGATAGGAGAGAATGACTGAAAATCGTTTTGTCATGTGCGAGTGGGAGATGAAGGAGTTTGAAATACGTCCATGACTCACGAGATGATAAATTGACCCCGATATAATAGAGATATATCGAAACAGGAAATGATTTATATGAAATTAGTTCCATATTAGTTTTTCTCTTAATTAGGGAATCTATCATTTATGTGTGCATTAATATGGACAGTTACATATTAATTTCGTAACTGCCATATTTATTATTTCTTTATTAATATTATAACTGCCAATTTAATTCATCATTATTAAGAAAATTAAGGGCATGTTTACTTATAGAAAACTGCTCCAGTTTTCTAGAAAAAACTTTCCAAAGAAAACATAAAATAGAAATCATGCTTATTTTCGTCAGTTTTCTAAAATAGAAAATAGAAAATAAATTTTCCAGTTTTCCTACCATTTTTCCAAAATAAAGAAAAAATTGGAAAACTAATAAAAGGTATTTTTCAAATTTTTTAAATAATACATATACATATACATATACATATACATATACATATACATATACATATACATATACATATACATATACATATACATATACATATACATATACATATGTTAGTGTAAGCCCTAGCCCCAATGCATTGTAATAAAGCACTTTGAATTAATAAAATGAGGCATTTGTTTTATCCTTTGTATTCCTGTGCATATCAATTGATAAAACTATCCAAGAGTGTTGTTTCGATTTAAGTTATCATGTGTGAGGCACATGGTTGTAAGACCTTGAAACAAATGAGACTTCATTCTAAACATCCCTAGTCAGTCATTGTTATGGGAATAACAATGAATTAAGACTAGTATGCTCTCTATGATATTATGAGTTCTATCTTACGGATCATTAGGACAAGAGTGTCAATCAGAGATCATAGATACATGTTAAAGAACATGGTATCTGGATACGATCCGCTCATGAGAACACTACATGGTACAAGTCATAAGTGTTTCTCATATGCAAGTTTTGTATTGGAGTTCTTAGACCTGAAATCTCTATGAAACTCTTTATGAATTACTGTGTACTTTGACATACACCTAACGTGCTCGTAATAGAGTGACAAGTACGGGTATGATTGGGTATGCATTGATTCATGTTAGAGAGCATGAGAGAAGTGAAGGGATTACCCCTCTCAATAAGAGAGAAAAATATCATCGGCCACTTGATCAGTGAACTGAGAAGTGTATAGCCATACCGAGATGAAATAATGAATAATCATTATTTATCTGAGAGTTCAGTGTCACTGGAATATCAAGAAAGGAATTAATATATATAAGGATGACTAGTTCCATGCCTTATATTAATTCTGATATTTATGGGTAAGGGATTATGCAAAATTGCATTAGGTCACTAAATGCCATATGCATTTTCATTTAATTTGGAATGCTATAATATCTTGCTAGAGAATATATATAGCCTTTGAATTAATTTATTAATTCATTGCCAACATTAAATGGACTTATAGGATCGCACACAAAACATTGGGCTTAAAATATTTAAATTAAGTATTGGACATTAATTTGGGCTTTTAATTAAAGTCAAATTAGTGTGTGTAATGGGTTATAAAATTGCTATTGGGCTTTGGTCCATGAGAGAGAGAAATTCACCCCACAAGGTTTAATTTTAATTAATTAATTATCTTGTGTTAATTTAATTAATTGAGTATTAAAACCTAAAGGATTTTAATTGAATTAATTCACTTAATAAATGGATGGTGTGGCCGAAATTCCAAGATAATATCTATGGAATTTTGGCACATGATTAATTCTTTTATTAAGTGATTTAGTTAATTATTATGTCTTACATTTATCTTAGATTAAATCAAAAGGATTATCTTGGATTAAATGTATTATCTTAAGGTGTTTAAATCAATATATATTACTTATTTTAGGAAGTGATTGAGATTGAATTAATTATCTTAAGATACTAAAGTTCAAATCAAACACTTGCCAAAAGATAAGGATATATATTAAAGAGATAAAACCCTAGGAGGAGGAGTTTATTTTGGCGTGAAAAAGAAACCCTAATCCTTCTAAGTTGGCATGAAAAATCTCTCTCTCTTACATTTTTCTCTCTAGGCCGAAACACACAAGAGGAAGAACTCTTTCTTGCTTTCTTGTGTTCTTGGCCATTAATAGGACCTAAAAAAGAAGTACAAGATCAAAGTCTTGTAGCTTCAAACAATTGCCATTACACAATACTTTAAAGAGAGCTAGCAATCTCGATTTTAAGCCGTCGGTGCAAGTGTGTGTGTGAGAATAGAGGGAGTGGCGTAAAAGGCTGTTCCTTGGCATTGGTGATTGAGACCTAAGGCGGATAAAGTCACCTTAGCTGCTGGACATCATCAAATTCAATTTTCAAAAGGCATCATAAGTTGTAAGTAATACAACCCTAAAATTGTATGTTTCGTTTCTTGCTTCGGAATTGTATGGTATGTATGATAAAAATTTTTATTTTTCCGCTGTGCCATCATCACATTCATACCATGTAATATTCCATCAGTGGTATCAGAGCCTAAACATGCTTATTTTAGTGCTTTAGATGCATGAAAAAATTAATTAAAAATCGTCATTATGAAAACATGCAAATCTGAAATTTTCTGTTTTGAGTTTTTTGCATTGTTTTGGTGAAAAAAACGATTTTAATTGATTAGATAGGTATTATAATTAATATGACATGTTAATATTCTGTCCTAAGATGTTATTAGGGCTGGTAATGGTCGGATTTAATTATTTATACCTGATGGTACATGTTAATTATGAAACTAGGTGCTAGTTGGCATGTAAATTGCTAGTTTTCAAAATTAAATGTAAAAACGTTTTTGGGATGTTTGTAAGTGATTTTTAAAGATTAAATATCAGGTCTGGACATGTTTTAAATTTGGTTTTAATTCTGGTCCATGACAATTTAATTGATCAATTTTAAAATCACTTAAAACTATGTCTAGTTTGTGTTTGTTACATGTTTAATCAACATTGTTTGTTTTGTTTTGATTAAAATGGTAAAAACACATTTAGATTAAAATGGTACAGAATATTAAATCAATGTTTATGGACTTATTTAGATTATTAAATGACTCATAAAATTGATTTAAATGTTTGTGCATTTTATGGCATTACATAAGCATTAAACAACTAGTTTTTGTTGTTTGTTTGTTTTTGCATGAATGCCGTGTACCATATATGTGTTGTTAATGATTTTATATTTTTAATTCATGTTAGCACATATTATATGCATTTTTAATGTTTATGGGCTGTATGACATAAAATTAAAAATGGCAAAATTGGAAATATTTTGGGCTTTTAAGAGAACTTATTCAATAAGAGGATTTAGTCCATTGGGCTTCGGCCCAGGCCCATCACGGGGTCATCTCTTAAAGGTTCAAGTACACAATTTTCATTAATGGGCTTGGCTAAATTAATTAAAATTGGACTTTGTTTTATCCATGAATGCTATGTATATTTATTTGCTAATTTGGTGTGATGAATGGATATGCATGGTGCATTCATGGGCCCTGGGTTTTGTAATTAAATATGGCCTGCGTGCCATTATATTTTATTGTAAAAGTTTCATTTATTTCTTAGAATAGAATATACTTGAAGACTTTGTAAATTAAGATGAAGCCCACCGGAGTGGAGAAGCCCAACTCGAAGATTCTTATGTAATAGTATAGAATCTTAGTTGTAGGTTTTTGGGCCCATGTTTGTCACGCTTTACTTTATGCAATTATATATATGCATGCTATGTATGGATGACAAAGCGTATGCCATATAAGCCGTAATAAAATGAATCCCTAAAAATAGTAAGTCATAAAGTTGCCTTCCTAATTCGAAACATGTCAAGGCATCGATCATCGGTCACGTAGACTAGGAGTCCTAGATGCGCCCGATTATCTTTGTGAGGCATGGGTTGTGAGTGTAGGTTGGACTTAACATGGAAAGGGATGCCCGGACCTAGGCAACTAATAAATGGGTTGTGCTATAACATCTAAAGATGTTAACCCATTTGATCCAAGAGTCATGTACGAGACATGATTGGAGTTTTCCTACCTAAGTAACTTAACTTATTAGGTGTACAGGCTCAGCTTGACTAATAAGTTGTTGTGAAAAGTGGATCTTGGCCCATATTAAATCACTAACGTGAATTATTTAAGGGGATATTAATTTGGTTTGTGGGATCATAAATAAGACCTCACTTGATCTTGCTAAATTTTATTGTAGATTGAAAATGGCATCTTCAAACAACAATTTCTCATTGCGATCGGTCCTTGAAAAGGAAAAATTGAATGGCACCAATTTCATAGATTGGTCTCGAAACTTAAGAATAGTTCTTAAGCAAGAGAAGTAGTCGTATGTTTTGGATGCACCCTTGCCTGAAGAACCAGGAAGGAACGCCTCTGCGGTTCAAAAGGAAACTTTTGAAACCAAGAAGAGCGACTCCAATGATGTGACCTGTCTGATGCTGGCCACTATGGTGCCTGAATTGCAAAAGTAATTTATGGACCAAGAGGCCTATGCGATCATGGTGCACCTCAAGGAGATGTTTCAAGAGCAAGCTCGTCACGAGAGGTTCGTGACAACAAAGGCTTTAATTTCTTGCAAGATGGCTAAGGGTACTCCTGTTAGTACCTATGTACTCAAGATGAAAGGGTATCTTGATACTCTTGAGAAGCTTGAGGTACTAGTGCCAAAGGAATTGGCCACTGACTTGATCTTAGGATCATTGCCTGCTGCTTATGATCCATTTGTGATGAATTATAACATGCATGCAATGAACAAGTCAGTCACTGAGCTTCATGGGATGCTTAAGAATGCTTAAGAGAACATTCAAAAGACCAATCCCGTACTAATGGTTCAAAAGGGAATTAAGAAGGGACCTGCTAAGGGAAAGGGAAAACCCAAGTCATTTGGGAGTGCACCTCAGGCCCAATCCAAGCCCAAGGCGCCAAAACTCAAAGAGAGTGAGAGCACTTGCTTCCATTGCAACAAGATAGGGCATTGGAGGAAGAATTGCGCTCTCTTCAAGGAAGAACAAAAGAAGAATGGAGCCAAGGCGTCCAGTTCTGGTATTTTTGTTGTTGAAATTAACCTTTCTATTTCTACCACTTGGGTATTGGATACCGGTTGTGGTTCTCACATTTGTTCAAATGTGTAGGGGCTAAGAAATAGGCGGTTACTTGGGAAGAATGAAGTGGACCTCCGTGTGGGGAATGGAGCACGAGTTGCTGCCATAGAGATAGGCGACTATCACCTTACTTTACCTTTCGGACTTTGTATTGTTTTGAATAATTGTTATTATGTGCCTGCTATGAGCAGAAACATTATTTCAGTTTCATGTTTGGATAATGATGAATTTGATTTTGTTATTAAAAATGGCAATGCTCATATTCGTCGCCAAGGCATTTCTTATGGCAATGCCATGTTGCAAAATGGCCTTTATATCCTTGATTTACAAAACAAAGAGTTAATATACAACATTAATACAAAGAGGGTTAAATCAAACGAATTGAACCCTACTTACTTTTGGCATTGTCGTTTAGGACATGCAAACGAAAAACACATTTCAAGACTCCATAAAACTGGAGTGCTTGGGTCATTCGACTTAGAGTCTTATGATACATGCGAGCCATGTTTGCATGGAAAAATGACAAAGAGTCCTTTCAATAAAAAATGTGAGAGGACTAATGGCTTATTGGAACTAATACATACCGATGTATGTGGACCTTTAAGTACACATGCTAGAGGTGGTTTTAGCTACTTCGTGACATTCACAGATGACTTCAGTAGATATGGCTATGTCTATCTAATGAAGTATAAGTCTGAAACTTTTAAGAAATTCAAAGAGTTTAAGAACGAAGTAGAAAACCAACTTGGCAAAAGTATAAAAGCCATTCGATCGGATCGAGGTGGCGAATACTTAAGCCAAGAGTTTGACAGTCATCTAAAGGAGTGTGGTATTATTTCACAGCTCACTCCTCCTGGAACACCTCAATGGAATGGTGTGTCCGAAAGGAGAAATCGAACTCTGTTGGACATGGTTCGATCTATGATGAGTCAAGCTAATCTTCCTATCTCTTTTTGGGGTTATGCATTAGAAACTGCTGCGTTTCTATTGAACCGTACTCCAACTAAAGCAGTTGAGAAGACACCATACGAGGTATGGACTGAGAAAGAACCAAATATGTATTTTCTCAGGATTTGGGGCTGTGAAGCACATGTTAAGAAATTAACATCTGACAAACTAGAGTCCAAATCCAGTGTCTGCTTGTATGTGGGGTATCCTAAAGAAATAAAGGGATACTACTTTTACTCACAAGCCGAGAACAAAGTATTTGTTGCTCGCAAGGCTGTTTTCTTGGAAAAGGAGTTCCTTCTCAAGAAAGACAGTGGGAGTAAAGTAGAACTTGGAGAAATTCAAGCGCCACAAACTCTTATAGAGGATGAGTTGGAAATGGGATCAAGTTCACAACTAATTATGGAACAAGAACCCATTACACAAGAACCTAGAAGGTCCGGTAGGGTACGTCAGGAGATTGAGAGATAAGGATTTCTAATCACTGACAGTGACATTATTGAGTTAGTAGATCGTGAGGATCCTACTACCTACCGAGAAGCTATTGGGAGCCCAGACTAGGAAAATTGGCTTGAAGCCATGAAATCCGAGATGCAATCAATGTACGATAACCAGGTTTGGACCTTGGTTGATCCACCGAAAGGTGCTAAGGTAATTGAATGCAAGTGGCTATTCAAACTCAAAGCTGATAAGACCTACAAAGGTAGACTAGTAGCAAAAGGTTTTCGACAAACTCATGGTGTAGACTATGACGAGACCTTTTCGCCTGTAGTCATGCTCAAGTCCATTAGGATCTTGCTTGCCATAGCTGCATATCATGATTATGAGATATGGCAAACGGATGTCAAAACTGCTTTCCTCAACGGAAATTTACTTGAGGATGTGTATATGACATAGCCTGAAGGTTTTGTCAATCCCAAGCATCCTAAGAAGGTTTGCAAGGTTCAAAAATCTATTTATGGATTAAAGCAGGCATCCTGAAGTTGGAATCTTCGTTTTGATGAGGCAGTCAAAGAATTTGACTTCATCAAGAACGAAGATGAGCCTTGTGTGTACAAGAAGGTTAGTGGGAGCATAAAAGTATTTCTAGTCCTATATGTGGACGACATCCTTCTCATTGGGAATGACATTCCAACATTGCAAAAGGTTAAGCAATGGTTGGGAAAATGTTTCTCAATGAAAGACTTAGGTGAAGCCGAGACAATACTTGGTATTCGAATCTATAGAGATAGATCGAATCGGCTCTTGGGACTAAGTCAAGAAAAGTACATAGACAAAGTACTAAAGCGTTTTAGTATGGGAGACTCAAAGAAAGGGTACATACCTTTGGCTTTGGGAGTTCCTTTGACTAAAGAACAGTGCCCTAAAACCAAAGAGGAAAGGGACAACATGAGTAGAATCCCATATGCATCTGCTATTGGATCTATCATGTACGCTATGTTGTGTACTAGGTTGGATGTTGCTCATGCACTGAGTATAACCAGTAGGTTTCAGCAAGACCCTGGTGAGAAGCACTGGTCTGCTATAAAAGGGATTTTGAAGTACCTGCAAAGGACTAAGGATCACTTCTTGGTGTATGGTGGTCAAGAAGAGCTCGTCATACAAGGTTATGCCGATGCTGCTTTTCAGACCAGCACTCAGGATTCTAGATCGCAATCTGGGTTTGTTTTTGTTTTAAACGGTGGTGCTATCAGCTGGAGAAGCTCAAAGCAAGAGACCATTGCCGACTCAACTACAGAATCTGAGTATATTGCAGCAAGTGAGGCTACAAAAGAGGTTGTTTGGATTAAAAATTTCATTACTGGATTAGGAGTGGCCCCAAGCATCCTAGATCCATTAGAAATTTTCTGTGAAAACAACGAGGCCATCGCACAGGCAAAGGAGCCCTGATCACACCAGAAATCCAAACACATACTCAGGAGGTACCACTTGATCACAGAAATCATTGATCGTGGGGACGTCAAGGTTAGCAAGATAGCAAGTGAAGACAATGTAGCAGATCCTTTGATGAAACAGTTACGTCCAAATCTGCACGAAGCTCATTTGAGAGCGTTCGGTCTTAGGGCTATGCCCAATTGGGACTAGTGCTAGTGGGAGATTGTTAGTGTAAGCCCTAGCCCCAATGCATTGTAATAAAGCACTTTGAATTAATAAAATGAGGCATTTGTTTTATCCTTTGTATTCCTGTGCATATCAATTGATAAAACTATCCAAGAGTGTTTTTTCGGTTTAAGTTATCATGTGTGAGGCACATGGTTGTAAGACCTTGAAACAAATGAGATTTCATTCTAAACATCCCTAGTCAGTCATTGTTATGGGAATAACAATGAATTAAGACTAGTATGCTCTCTCTGATATTATGAGTTCTGTCTTACGAATCATTAGGACAAGAGTGTCAATCAGAGATCATAGATACATGTTAAAGAACATGGTATCTGGATACGATCCGCTCATGAGAACACTACATGGTACAAGTCATAAGTGTTTCTCATATGCAAGTTTTGTATTGGAGTTCTTAGACCTGAAATCTCTATGAAACTCTTTATGAATTACTGTGTACTTTGACATACACCTAACGTGCTCGTAACAGAGTGACAAGTACGGGTATGATTGGGTATGCATTGATTCATGTTAGAGAGCATGAGAGAAGTGAAGGGATTACCCCTCTCAATAAGAGAGAAAAATATCATCGGCCACTTGATTAGTGAACTGAGAAGTGTATGGCCATACCGAGATGAAATAATGAATAATCATTATTTATTTGAGAGTTCAGTGTCACTGGAATATCAAGAAAGGAATTAATATATATAAGGATGACTAGTTCCATGCCTTATATTAATTCTGATATTTATGGGTAAGGGATTATGCAAAATTGCATTAGGTCACTAAATGCCATATGCATTTTCATTTAATTTGGAATGCTATAATATCTTGCTAGAGAATATATATAGCCTTTGAATTAATTTATTAATTCATTGCCAACATTAAATGGACCTATAGGATCGCACACAAGGCATTGGGCTTAAAATATTTAAATTAAGTATTGGACATTAATTTGGGCTTTTAATTAAAGTCAAATTAGTGTGTGTAATGGGTTATAAAATTGCTATTGGGCTTTGGTCCATGAGAGAGAGAAATTCAGCCCACAAGGTTTAATTTCAATTAATTAATTATCTTGTGTTAATTTAATTAATTAAGTATTAAAACCTAAAGGATTTTAATTGAATTAATTCACTTAATAAATGGATGGTGTGGCCGAAATTCCAAGATAATATCTACTGAATTTCGGCACATGATTAATTCTTTTATTAAGTGATTTAGTTAATTATTATGTCTTACATTTATCTTAGATTAAATCAAAAGGATTATCTTGGATTAAATGTATTATCTTAAGGTGTTTAAATCAATATATATTACTTATTTTAGGAAGTGATTGAGATTGAATTAATTATCTTAAGATACTAAAGTTCAAATCAAACACTTGCCAAAAGATAAGGATATATATTAAAGAGATAAAACCCTAGGAGGAGGGAGTTGATTTTGGCGTGAAAAAGAAACCCTAATCCTTCTAAGTTGGCATGAAAACTCTCTCTCTCTTACATTTTTCTCTCTAGGCCGAAACACACAAAAGGAAGAACTCTTTCTTGCTTTCTTGTGTTCTTGGCCATTAATAGGACCTAAAAAAGAAGTACAAGATCAAAGTCTTGTAGCTTCAAACAATTGCCATTACACAATACTTTAAAGAGAGCTAGCAATCCCGATTTTAAGCCGTCGGTGCAAGTGTGTGTGTGAGAATAGAGGGAGTGGCGTAAAAGGCTGTTCCTTGGCATTGGTGATCGAGACCTAAGGCGGATAAAGTCACCTTAGCTACTGGACATCATCAAATTTAATTTTCAAAAGGCATCATAAGTTGTAAGTAATACAACCCTAAAATTGCATGTTTCGTTTCTTGCTTCAGAATTGTATGGTATGTATGATAAAAATTTTTGTTTTTCTGCTGTGCCATCATCGCATTCATACCATGTCATATTCCATCAACATATACATATACATATACATATACATATACATATACATATACATATACATATACATATACATATACATATACATATACATATACATATACATATACATATACATATACATATACATATACATATACATATACATATACATATACATATACATATGTAAGTTTTTGTATGTGCATACATACATAAGCATATGCATGTGCATTTATATGTATATGTAGTACATGCATACATACTTACATATGGATATGTATATATATATGTATATACACACATACACATACATATGCATATGTATATGTATACATACATATGTATATGTATGTATATATGTGCATACATACACATACATATGCATATACAATATACATACATACATACATACATACATAGATATACATATAAATATGTATTTATACATATACATATACATATACATATACATATACATATACATATACATATACATATACATATACATATACATATACATATACATATACATATACATATACATATACATATACATATACATATACATATACATATACATATACATATACATATACATATACATATACATATACACACATACATATTTATATACATGTATTTGTATGTGCTTATATGTGCATACATACATACATACATACATACATACATACATACATACATATATGTATGTACATATATATATATACATATGGATATGTATATATATGTATATACATACATACACATACATGTACATATGTATGTATGTGTATATATTCACATACATATGTGATAATAGTGATTTATATGATGTTTTTAGTATGTTTTAATGTGTTTAATTAGGTTAATTTTGTGTTAATTAGGTTAGATTTGAGTTTAATTGGTTAATTTTATGTTTTGGAGTTAATTGTAAATTTTGATGTTTTTCAGGGTTATTTTGCAAGAAAAAGGACTTAATTGTAAAAAAGGCAAAGATTAGGGCCAAAATTATAAATATGGAAAAGTTGATGCGAGAAAATTGAGCATTTAGTCCAGAAGCTTTACACGTGACCATGTGAAAACAATGAAGTGATCAACCCGTGGTCGCGTGAAAGAGAAATTGAAGGAAGCATTGAAGACACGTGACCACGTGTGAGGGAAGGCATAATCCACACGTGGCCACGTGTGAAGAAAGGCTTAAGGAACACGTGACCACGTGTTCAATTGCAAAGGAAAGGACGTGGCCACGTGTTGTGTCTCCCATGCAAAGAAGGATTTGCGATCTTTTCCAATTCAAGAAGGATTATTTTCCTACTCCAATTTGGGAAGTTTGGAAGGCTTCCACAACATCTTTTGCCTATAAATAGACAACTCTAACACCAATGAAAGAGGATCAATTATGAATTAGTAGAATCAATTAGACAAATCTTAGAATTATGTTTAGTTATTTTACGTTGTTTTTATGTTTTCATTATTTTTCTTCAACTTGGTCTTTAGTTTTTAATTATGTTTAGGAAGTAGTTTTTCTTCTTTTGCTAATGGAACTTTGAAAACTTATATTTTCATTGTTATGACTTTATTTTGAGCTTCATTTCAATATCGGTTGATTATTTATTGGTTTTAAGCATATTCTTATCTTTGATTAAGTTGAGATTGATTGTTGGTTTATTAAATAAATAACTAAATGTTGGTTTTGACATAGTTAATGATTTGCATGTTCTTGGGTTAACTCTTTAATGTTTACGCATGATTATTATCCGAAATATGAGATGATTATGTGTGAATTTTATTGGTTAATACTAAAAGAGGAGGAACTAAGAATAAATTGGAATTGAATCACTTGAGAAAGGCTTCAATGAATATTTAGGAAGTTAAAACTAGATTTGCATGCTAAGTATTAGATTTGTCTATGAGTTTAATACTAAGAATGATAGACTTGAATAAAGATATCTGGCTTTATTACTAGTTTTTCCATAATCACTGGTGTTTCTATTGAACTTAAGTCATTACAATGAAAGTTAAGGTGGATAGTTTCTTTAGCAAGAGAATTCCAGTTATTGCTTTTGTTTTAATTCCTGTTTTAGCTTTTGTTTTGTTTAATTGTTTATTTTGTTTAATTTTTGCTTTTAAATCAAAAACATTTGGAAAACAATCTCGGATTAATTTAATTCATACATAGATATTATCCTTAGCAATCCATGTTCCCTTGGGTACGATATTTGGGATCTTAATCTATATTTCCCTATATTACTAGCCGATCTAGTACACTTGCTAGACACCGGTCAATATGCATATACATATACATATGTATGTATGCACACACACACACACACACACACACACACACACACACACACACACATACATATATATATATATATATACACATACATACGTACACATATGCATATATAAATGTATGTATGTATGTACGCATACATATAAATGTAATATGTGTATGTATATGTATATATATATGTGTGTGTGTGTGTGTGTGTGTCTATATATATACATACGTGTGTGTGTGTGTGTGTATATATATACATGAAAATAAACACTCCAGTTTTTCATTTGTTGATAAATAAACGTGTTTTCTAATTTTTTTAAGAAAAATAAATACTTAAATTTTCTAAGAAAATAGAAAACAGAAAACTATTTTCTATAAGTAAATGCACCCTAAGTATTCCTTAATTAGAGCCCTATATAAAGGCTTAGTTTCTTCATTTGGAAAGTAGAGAGAAAATTAGAGATACCGAAACTATGTCGGTTTGTCTCCTCACATATTCTCTCTTTGTCTAATGAGTTTTTAGTTCGTGGATCTATGATTTCATCCCGTAGTTTGTGACACGTGGGTGATAGACTTTGCCGGTAACATGAAACAATCGATTTTCGCTTCCGCTTCAATGATTTGCGCTTCGAAAGATATTTATATCTACTTCTCACAATATATCGTGATATATATATTTTTTTCATCTATTTTTTGCACAATAGCTATATGAGTAATCGAGTATGTAAATTAATAATGTAATTAAATACAATTACTATATGAGTAATCAAGTATGTAAATTAATAATGTAATTATATAAAATTATGATATATAAGAAATTTTACCAATTCATATAATTATATGAATATAATATCATTTTATGGATTAATTTCATTTACTCTTACTATCACTTAACTAATACTTATATATTTTTAGCACAATACATGTATGAGTATGTAAATTAATAATGTAATCATTTATAGTTATTACATGTAATGAAATTTTATCAATTAATGTAATTATATTAGTATATAATAATATTATCAATTAATTTTATTTACTTTTATTGTCATTCAAATAGTACTCATTTATTTTAAATCAATATGTATATGAATATGTAAATTAATAATTTAATTTTATATTTATTATATATAATAAAATTTTAGTTATATATTTAAAATGATAAAAATAAAAAAATAAAATTTTTTAGAAGGAATTAAAAATTAAATTTAAATTTTTTAGGAGGAAATATTTTTTGTTTTGAGTTTTTGGAGGGAATTAAAAATTGAATTTAAGTAATTAATAATTTTTAAAATATAAAAAATTAAATTATTGATAAGTTTAAAATTATCATAGAAACGGATGTCTCCACATTATACTGTGGGGGAGATAAATTTGAGAAATAAGGGCTAGCCCTGATTGAATCCTTTGGCCACGAAACCTACAAGGATACCTAGCCCGGTGGACTCGGGCTTCAGCACTTTGATGCTCAAGTTAGCTATCGGGATAAGAGAAAGTAAAGAGTTAACTTTTAAGAGAGAGCTATAAGGGATCCCCTTCTTAGAGTTGAACCTGTTATTTATAGTTCAGGTAGAGCTTAGAGTAATGTGTACAATAGTGTCCCTGCTCTGTGATAGGTATGGCCTATTTCTATAGGCAACAACAACTAGACAGTGGTGTGTAGCAGACTTTGTCAGTAAGACGTCCAATCCGATCGAACAGCCTCGATTGTTGGGTTTTCCCCTCTTAACTGGGGGAGTCTTTAATGGGATTTTTCTTGGGTCTTTTCTTGTGATATTGGGCTGTTGGTTTTGCTTTTTTGGGTGTTATCACATGTCCCCCTTCGAACAGTTCGATGGGAGATCGAAGCACCAATTATATGGCTAGTTTGCTTGTGGGATTTTGTAGTCAACGGTGTTCCTAATGTTTTATTATTCAGACGTTGAATGGGACAATCAAGATGGTTTATTGATTTGTAAGAGGATTAATCAGCCTTGGGTTGAAATTGGTTAGCCTAAAGAGGCATTTTTGGAACATCGATCGGGATGGTTCGTCGATCGAAATTAGAGAGACATCGGCCTTGGGTTGGAATTGATTAGCCTTGAGAGGCATTTTTTGGAACATCGATCGGGATGGTTCGTCGATCAGAATTAGAGAGACATCAGCCTTGGGCTAGAATTGCTTAGCCTTCAGAGGCATTTTTTAAAACATCAATTAGGATGGTTCATCGATCAGAATTAGAAAGATATCAGCCTTGGATTGGAATTGCTTAGCCTTGAAAGGCATTTTTTAGAGCATCGATCGAGATGGTTCGTCAATCAAAATTAAAGAGACATCAGCCTTAGATTGGAATTGATTAGCCTTGAGAGGCATTTTTTGGAGCATCGATCGGGATGGTTCATCGATCAGAATTAAAGAGATGCCAGCCTTGGGCTGGAATTGATTAGCCTTGAGAGGCATTTTTTGGGGCATTAATCGGGATGATTTATCGATTGGAATTAGAGACACATCAGCCTTGGGCTGGAATTGATTATACAAAATGCCTTTTATTTATCATAGATTTTATATTTTGCTTTCTAACTTGTTTAAGGAGCTTTATCAACTTCTCTTTGCCAATGGCCCTTTGGATTTCAACTGATACGCCTTTCCTTTCCTCGGGGGCTCAGCAACCGATGAATTAAGGGCCTTTCCTTTCCTGGCTATTCTCCTTGTATCTACTATAGGCATAGATTTATAAACATCAATATTTTGAGGATGAGGCAGAGTTTACCCGACAAGGCCATTGTCTGCCTCGTATTTTCCTGGCACGCTCCTTTTAAAGGGTGTGGGTGCAACTAACAATCTTTTGGATATGTGTGCCAACCGACTCATCCCCTACTCTCGTCTCTTTCAGATCAACCTTACGATCGGTTAGTTATTTAGAGGTCATTTGTCAAGCATCATTTCATTTCCCTGACTTGATGGTGAATGCTTCATTTCTTCCATTTTGGCAGTTGGTTTTCCTTTTGACGCTTCAATTTTTGTACGTGCATTAATAAGCTCTTGATGCGTGATGTCCTCATTAATGCCTATAAATAAAATTTGGAGTTGCCTATAAAAAGGGTTTCTTTCTATTTTTTCCATACTATCCCCTTCTATTTCTTTTTATAAATCTGTTTCCTCATGTTTATTGTGTCTTGGCTATTGAGTTTGACTATGAGGCCTCCGGACTTTCTGCGTGTTTTCATTAAATTCACCATTTTAGGAAGATGAATAAAGAAAAAACCCTTTTCTTGTCTGGATGTGGCTTGTATTAGCAAGCTATGCGATCTGTTGCTCCAATGGCTCTTCTCTCCTAGCCCAGGGCTTTCACCTGATCATGGTTGTGGATACATATCTGTGATTTCCTCTCCACTTATCTTGGTGTTGCTCTACTGTCATGAGGCTGTTGTAAGAGGTGGTCTCGTTGTAGAGGCAGTGGTCGAGGCGATGACGAGGCTCTTTTCCTCCTTTCTCCCTGTTGTCTTTCTTTTTCGTTTCTTCGTTTCTTGTAATTAGCCTCCTTCTTCTCTTCTTCTCTTCCTTTTTCTTCTTCCCTCTTTTTTCCTTTCTTTTGTCTTTATTTTTTATTTTGTGGGAGGGGAGGCAGGGAGTTTCAGCTGTGTGCCTTTCCAGACAAGAAGAACAGAAGCCAATCGACAAGAATGCTATATATGTAGATCATAGGAAGAGTACTATCTATGTACTTTGTACTTTTTGAATGAATATAATTTCTTTATTATCACATATCAACTTTTTTTCGTTCTTTTTTTTCATGTGTCTTGGCATTTTGTGATGGCAATAAAAAGAAATTATTAAAACTAGTGAGAAGGTGTTAACTTATACTGAAATAACGATGATTGAGCAGCACTTATCTTTTTCCAAAAGGTGTTGCATCATTCCGAACAGTTTATTGCTCCCTTTTGCTCGTCTTTAATCATGCTCTGTAGTCTAGGTTTTGACGATAGCCGTGATCAAACTTTTATTAGGGAAGTCTCTTGGTTTTTTGATCGGGTATAATGGGCATTCTATTTGATGACAATCTTTTTTCTTTTGTTTTTTTTTGTATTGGCCATTGTGGTGAGACCAGTGGGCTGGTTTTAGATCTTGTTGCCAATGGATCGGGTTGGCGATATGCTTTCTGATTTAATCCTTAATTTTGAGGAAGTAGGAGAAGATGCCATCTTGACTGTTCAATTTATTTGATTCCTTTTTGCCTCATTCATATTTCCTTTTCCCTTTTCTTTCTCTCTTTTTTTTGTTTGCTTTTCTTGTAAATTTTAGCCTTCCTCTATCTTTTGCTTTTTGTACCTCCTTTTCAAGCCTTAATTTTGGATGGAGGGATCCCTCTAAAGATACTTTTTGAAATATGGCTCAAACTCTTTTGTTGGAAGGAGAAACCTTTTGCTATGATTATTTTTATTTCGGGGTAAATGTGACCCTTTTTACAGAACACTGTTCTATTATTTTTAGCTCATTACATTAATGCGTAATGATGATTTCATCGATCTTTCGATCGGGACAGCATATGTTTTCATTGATATTTCAATCATGATATTACATGTTTTTTCGATCGGGATATTACATGTTTTCGTCGATCTTTCGATCAGGATAACACATGTTTTCGTCAATCTTTCGATCGGGATAGCACATATTTTCGTCGATCTTTCGATTGGGATGACACATCTTTTCGTCAATCTTTAGCACAACTCTATTGTCTTTGCATTCTTTTCATGGAAAGAAAATGCCCCTTTAAAGCCTTCTTCACCTTAACCGCTTTTTCTGTACGACTTATTTGGGTCTTATTCTACCCTTTCATGGACCGTCAGGAGGGGAAGCGTGCTCCTTCACACCTTTTTTTCCTTTCCTTAGCCGGCTCAACTTCAGTTGTCTTCGTCCATAGAGTGTGATACCGGCGTTGCTTTTTCTTCTGGATCTCCCTTCTCTAATTCGACTTCCTTTTCTCAGTACTTTTCGTATTAGGTGGGCCTATGGAAGGAAGGGCATCCCCAATGCAATCTTTTGGCTCTAGTATTGGGCTCTACCTAATTTTCTTGGAGACATAGAGGGGGCCGACCCCTTTCTTTTTCCCAAAATGTTTCCTAATATGCTGGTTCGGAGAGTACAACTTTTCCTCTATGCTTTGGACCGAAGGAGGGATGTTTCGCCTCCTGTTAGCGTTAGCGCTTGGTTTTTCGCCTTCTTTTAGTCTTAGAGTTCCATTCTTACTTAACCCAATGTCCACGTGCTCTATGAGACCTCAATAGAGTCTGCGCACCTTATTCTTCTCTCCGTATCATTTTATACTTGCCATTCAACGATTTCTCATGTAGTCTCGAGGGCTTTCATGAAAACTTTACATTTTTGAGATGTGATGGCGAGTTTGCATGTAGTCTTGAGAACTTTCATAGAAACATTGCATTTTCGCTGTGCGATGGTGAATTCGCATTGCAGTGTGACGGTAAGTTTGCATGTTACTCACAAGTTGCAAAACTGAGGCCCTTTTGCTTAGCCGTCTACTCTCAACAAAAGTACCAAATGATAAGTTTGAAATTATCATAGAAATGGGTGTCTCTACCTTATTTTGTGGGCAAGACAGATTTCAGAAATAAGGGCCAGCCCAGATTGGATCCTTTGGTCTCAAAACCTACAAGGATACTTAGCCCGATGGACCCAGGCTTCAGTACTTTGACAGTCAAGTTAGCTATCGGGATAAGAAAAAGTAAAGAGTTAACTTTTTAAGAGAGAGAGCTAGAAGGGTTCCCTTTCTTAGAGTGAAACTTGTTATTTATAGTTTCGCTAGAGCTTGGAGCAATGTGCACAACAATGTCCCTATTTTATGACAGACATAGCTTATTTCTGTAGGCAGCGGTGATTGGACAGTGGCGTGTAGTAGTCTTTTTCAGTAAGATGTCCAATCCGAACAGACAGCCTCAATTGTTGGGTTTTTCCCTCTTAACCAGGGGAGTATTTAATAGGTTTTTTCTTGGGCCTTTTCCTATGATATTGGGCTGTTGGTTTTGCTTTTTCGGGTGTAATTAATAACTTTTAAGTGAGGTGATATCGGACGCTATGAGATCCGTGGAGGTCTCATAAAGCGTGCGAAAAGGGTGTTATTAAGTAATTAATAATTTTTAAAATATTAAAAATTAAATTATTTAAGGTAAAAAAATAAAAGAGAATATTATATTTAGGTCAGCTATTTCCCTTTTCCCTTTCTGTTTCTCTTTTTTTGATTCTAGCCCCTTTTACCTCTCACATACCTCTCTACCTTTCACCACCTTGCTCCATCTCTCATCACCGTGCTTTGCCTTTGGCCACTGCCATTAGTCTCTCGCCACTGCTCATATTCTACTTTCCTTGGTGACTGATGCGTCTTCTTTATTTATCATCGCTAAATTTGAGCTAGCAAATTAGCTCTGCCTCTCACCATTGTCATTCGATTATGGCTGATATTTTTGTTTGTTGCCAAAACTGGTTGAGATCGAATATACTTTTGATTTTAGAGGCATTATCTGAAAAATTTGAAAAGTTTGAATCAGATAACTATTATATTTGTGTAGTATTATTTTTATTTTTAGTTTTGAAATTGGAAAATAAATGTTTAATAGGTAAAATTGGAAAAGAAAATCCAAAAAGTTAATTAATTTTTTTTAACAAATTAGATCAACTGCTAATAAATTTGCTACAGCATTTAACCACGCTTTTAAATTTCATATCGCATTTATTATGAAAAATTAATCAATAAATATTCTTAAAGCTATATAATTTATTTGTAATTTTCTTTTTTTTTTATGCCTACATTTATTAGGGACATATGTAAAAAGTATAACGTATTAATTCATTTTTGTTGTTAAAAAAATTAAATAAGAGTATATTAAAAAAATAATCCATTAATTTTAATTATCTCTCTATAATGCGAAACTAAAATTATATATATATATATATATATATCAAATTGAAATAGCAGAGATAATAATATGATGTGATGGTAGATAATATATTAAATTTAATAGATATTTAACCCAAATTAAATACTATTACTTAGCTAAAATATTATAACTAATAAATATTTATGTCTGTAATCCAACATAAAAAATGTAAATAATATTAAATGAACTAAATATTCAAAACTCATAATTTTTTAATCTAATTTATACATTCACTAGACTCTAAATTATATATTTTTTTTATGAAAAATGTAGTTTAACAAAATAAAAGTACGTAAGAATTTTATTTAATTTTTTCAAATATAATGTATTTTTAAAAATACTTTTAACATTTTTCTAAAATGTTTCTGACTTTATTTTAGATTAAAAATACATTTGTGACTGACATGTAGATGATGTGGCATATATTGTCATGTGTCAATGACATGTCACCCATTAAATTAGAGTTGACGAAAATTTGATTCGGGGCATTTTAGTTCATTTTTATTAATGTTAGGGGGCATTTTCTTCAAAATTTGATTATAACAGCATTGTAGTACCCTGAAAATAATGTCAAAAGCATTTTAAATTTTTAATACATTTTTCCAACAATTAAAATGGTTTTGGCACCGACCTTATTACTATGACATTTTGGTACAACTTTTAGTTTATAAATTGTTTATTTAGATTGTAATGCCCCAAAATCTCGAGATTTACAATTGAAATGTAAAATAGAGACTTATGTTTTTAATGGGATTAGAGAATTTATTTTAGGATTTTGAATTAATACTTGTAATTAAATAAAATATGCAATAAATAGGTAATTAAATAAATATATAGATATGTATATGTGTGTCAAAATACGAAAATAGAAAACCAATTTAAGGGACCAAAAAAAAACAATTACTCTAAAAATTTCCAGTGGCCACAAGCATTAAAAAAAAAAAAAAAGAAATGGAGAAAAGGAGAAATTAGGGGAAAAGGGGGAGAGGAGAGGCTGCTTCCGTTGAGTTGACGGAACCCAGTGACAACCGCCAACCCTACCACCATCAGCGGTGACCCCTCATAGCCGTTGGTTTCCCATCGAAAAAAGCCCTCGCCATTCTTTCTTCCTTGCTCTATCTTCTCCAGTTAATCTCTCTCCAGTTGAAATTTTTTTTCTTTCACATTCCAATCAACTCTAGCATAGATAAGCAACACAACTGGCATTGGTGCGTTCCTGGCGTTAAGGCAAATTTGAAGACATCTCTCACCAGCCATTACTTGCCAGCAGCAAGAAGATCGGCAGTGTAGAGGCTGAGATGTTTCGGCATGGTTTCTGATCAAACCAAGCGATGTCTAAGCTAGTGACCACCTACAGCGGGTCCCTGAAGCTCTCTGCTTCACGTCAGTAGCAATGGTGCATTGCCGCAGAAGCTCCGGCGACCAGCCGAATAGGTTTGCATTTGGTGAAAATGAGCTGAAATTTGGTTGGAATTAGACTCTAAGATTGGTATGTGCACTACTAAATTTTTTCTCATTAATTTCTTAGTTAACATAATTAGTTGGGGGAAAAACTGAAACACTGTTAGTATTATTTCTTCAAGTAAGACACTCAAATTAAGAAAAGCTATACTATAATTATGTGTTTACCTTTTCAAGTAAAGTATGTAAATTAGGGAAAAATCTTAATTCTGCTGTTGTTGGTACAGTGTATTTTTAATGCAAACATGCGAGGTTCTTTTAAATATTAGTTGGAACACTATGTTAATTCAAGTGTGCAATTTTAATAATCAACCAGAGATGAAAATTGGATGTGGGATCATGAGATGTTGAAAATTCCTAGCTACCATTGAAAAGAAAAAAATATACATGCTGCTTAATAAAGTGCCATGTCAGCCTCATATACCTTTTCCAAAACTAGATTATTTCATCTTTAGAAGAATTCTTTGTACTGATTTTCCATAATTTCAAGATAAAAATGTCAAAAATAGAAAAGAAAAGACCATCATTAAATAAATTAATGTAATTAAAATGTGGAATTAAGCATAGCCGATTAATAATTATTGAAAAAGCAAGAAGTGTGTATTTATATTCGTCAATCATCATAGTTAAAATTCTTGAACTGGAAGTATAAGTTAACAGCTGCTGGGTTGGTTGCATATCAAATAGTAGCTGTTAGTTTTTCCAATAAACTCCATACTTATAGGTGGATAAGGGTAGCCATATAGAAACTTTGACTCTACATAGTTGAAAGTATAGTCTATTAACTATTATTATATTCCATAATTAATTATTTTTATAGACATAAAGAAAATTAAAAATACATATAAAAATAATGGAGTTTATTAATTAATAAATTTATTTATTTAATTAATTATTTGTATTAGAAAGCTTGGGAATTGATAATTTTACATGGTTAGTAAATTTGAAGAATGTACGAATAAATTTTTTTTTTATGTTACATCTAACATGTATACTTAAATTCTTGTGAAACCAAATTCTTAATTTTTACATAAAAAATTTTAATTAAAATTGTTATTCTTTTTCTTGACTTTGAGAAATTTGAGCAGTGGTGCGCTTGTTAATGGCTCTTTAGTAAGAAAATTTTAAACAGTGATAGTCACATAAAAATTCCTAGGAATACAACATTTGAATTGTGAAAGTACCACGACAATGTTTTAAACAGTGATAGTCACATAAAAATTCCTAGGAATACAACATTTGAATTGTGAAAGTACCACGACAATGTATGATTTTGAGAGAAATTCACGATTGTGATAATGCAAAAATGTTTAAGTATGTGTGGTATTTGAAACAAATAAACAAGTGAATTTTTCATGTATGATGTGTACGGTAATCAGTTTAGTCAAAAGTATTACCAAAAAGGGGCTGATACACACACACACACACCCAATTATTTGACAAATTGTTTTAACATCATGAATTATGTTAATTGTGGAATGCATGAACATATAATGAAATTAGCTTGTCTTATTAATTCTTCTTATTGATTTAATTTTGGCTTATGTAAGTCGAAATAGTAATAAGATTGATTTTAGTTAATAGTAAGTTTTAAAGCTACTTTGTTAAGACCATAACAAGAAATGAAATAAATAAAGGGAATTAAAGTAATATCACTATTATTAGTTATATGACTCTTTACATGAATTTTCTTTTATGATCAAACAAGAAGCTGTGGGTGAAAGATTTTCATACTTTTATTTGAAACTTTATCAAACTAATGCATGCTTAGATATGATTCAAGTTTTTGTTTTTGAATTCATTAAGGTATGAAATCATGTTTTAGTTGACAAGTTTGTTGGATTTAATTGAGAACTAACTGATCTATTGACTTTGATCCTTTGATGTGAGATTGTATCTGTTAATTATTTGGTCATTGTACATAGCTAGATGTCATGACATTTAATGATAATTTCTTACTGAATGTCAAATAGAAATATGAAATGGTGCATTGAATTTCAGAGTAGTAAAACTACGTGGTTCTGATTCCCTTCATAGGATAAGTAGGAAGCTTGAGAATTGGCATCTCAAGTTCGAACCAAATTGTAATGATGTGATCATGAATTTCTGGCTTGTAAATGTATGCTTGTTAAAATAACATGTTTATGAGTTATATTTTAAATCTATAGCTACAGTTACTAGAAATTTTGGTAATTAAAGTAATTTATGTGCATATATATTTATGCATATCGTAGTACTGATGAAATCAATTTGTCTCAATTGCTTGTCTTATTTATTGTATAACATAAGGTTTAAAATATAAGTAAGAATGAAATTCCATTTGATGTAATTATAACCAAATATGTGGTAATTAAGAAGAAGAAGACTTTGTTGCCCATAGTAAACGGTAGGAATCAAGGGTAGGATATAATTGGCCGCTCATGAAGATGGAAATTCAGTTGAGCATTTGATTAAATGCAATCCATAGTGTAAATGAAAGAAAACCTACATATATAGAGTAAGTGTAGTGCCAAGTATTGGCCACTTATGATTTGGTGTAAAAGGAGCAGTATCAGGTTTCGACCTTTTTTTACACCTAGTTGGAGTGCCATGTCAGGTTTCAACTGCTCCAATCTAAAAGACTTTCCAAGTGTGATCTAAAATGAAAAATTAATGAGAATCTACAAATTTATACAAATAAGGGTAGTGTTCGATTGTGGCCCCTCATAATTTAGTGTAAAAAAAGTAGTGTCAGGTTTTGACCTCTTTTTACATAGGACTGGAGTGCAGTGTTATGTTTTGACCACTCTAATCCAAATAAACATAGGGATAGAGTGCAGTGTTAGGTTTCAACCACTCCAATCCAAACTGGCCTATAGGACCTTAGTCCATTTCATTCAATTCGGTGAATTCCTTCGAATTTCTTTGAGTAGTAAATGTTATATTTGAATAAAAAGGATAATAGTAAGTGCTCTTGCAAAAATAATGAGTAATGTATGTGCATATGTTTTAGTAACTTAATTATAGCATACTGTATGACATTAAATGATTCATGGGATGTAAATGGGAATTTAAATGCTTTGTGTATACATATTGAGTTAGTTATTAATTAAATGAGACTAGATGAATAGATAGTAAGTTGCTTATTAACTATGGAATGCATTGTTTAAAATTGTACATCTACACATGTTAAATAGAGGTTTGAGTATAGCATGGGAAATGTTACTTTATTATATGCTAGTGCATGCACTATGTAATAGGGATTGGTGACCTTTGTATGATTTTATGATTCTGCATATGTATGTTTGAATTTTTTTCTCGTGTATACTTTATATTTTATCACTAGAAAGTAAATTTGGTAGTCACTACTAAGCACCTAGCTTAGCACGTGGTTATTTTCCATGCGTAGGTTAAAGGATCCTATTTTCCAAGCATAAGAAATATTTTTCTTTAATATGCTACAATTAATATGCTACAATCTGGAGTCATATTAAGGAGATAGAAATTGGCATTTCAAAAAGAGTATTTGAAATGTATTTCAAGTTTTTTTTATTTAATATATTATTATGTACACGGATAATGTGAAAAAATATATTTAGTAATATTTCATAGCTTATTGCAATTGGTATATCTTTGATGTGATAATGAATATAAGGTTGTGATTAAGAGATTTTTTTAATATACTTAGGGTGACAGATAGTAGATTTTGATTGATTGATTGAAAACAATGGAGGAAGGGATAAATTATTATCTATGGAAGTTGTATTGGAGTTTGGATGGGAGGTCAGGGTTAATATTAAAGTCTTTTTATATTACTTTTACAGGAGGTTTTAGAGTAATTTAGGGGAAACTCTGCTGAATTTTTCTTTTAGAAAATTTATAGTAATTGTTTATAGTGATTAATTAGTTTTAAACAATTCTTTTATATAGTCTGGATCATAGAACTGGGATAACACTCGATATGCAGTTTGTTTATCGGAACAAGTTTAGGGTGTTACATAGATTTTAGAGATTGATTTAAAAATTTACAAAAAATATGGTTTATAATTTTCTATTTTTTCTATAAGTTGTAATTTTATTAAAAATTATATTTTTTATTTAAATTAATGTATTAGTTAAATGAATAATTATATGGATATAAGAAACCATATGGTATTAGTAAATGGGTTTGGAATGGGTATAAATAGCATAGGGATAAATTTAAATGGTTTGTGAAATAGGTATGGGTACATAAAAATTAAACAGATTTGGTAATAGATCGGTCAATTTTTGAGAGTACTAGGCCCATTGCATCCTTAGTGGTTGGTTAAAAGTTGACCTGACAAATGGATTGGGTCAAACATGTATAGGTTTTTTGGGTCTTTATTTTTTGGATCATTTTCAAGTCGGATCACTTATTTTTCGAATGGATTTAGGTCGTGTTTTGGTTGGGTCACAATTAGGAATAAAAATCAAACCGAAAATTGAGCTAGACTGGACCTAACATAATTTGATATATTCGGTTTCATTTTAAAATAAATTCGATTCTCAAAATTCAAAAACTACTAAAATCGAACCGACTGAACTATTAGTATAATTATGTCATTTTGATGTGAAAGTTTGGAGGCTGATGGCAATAGAGATTAAATTAGACAAAGAGAATGGTGAGATGAAGGGGATACGCAATAGAAATTTAAAGAAAAAGTCGAGAGCTTAGAAATTTTAAATTTTAGCTCTATATATATATAGACATACACACACACACAAACCAAAAAGACAGCTTTGGTTTACCCTATATGAATTTTTCCTTTTTTTTATTTTTTACTTGCTATTCAAAATTTAAAATATTAGATATTTATCTTTGGAAAAAGGTACTAAAATGCCCTTTATTTTTATCTCCAAAGGGCTAAAATGCTTTTAAAGTTTTTTTGGAACAAAAATACCCCTAATATTCTAAAATCGGTACTAAAATATCTCTCCATCAACTTAAAGCTAACGGCGCCGGCGTGACATTGACACGTGACAAAATATGCCACGTGTATTTTTACTCAAAATATAATCATAGGCATTTTAACACCATGAGAAATATTTTAGAGGTATTTTAGTACTTTGACCAAGACATTAAGGGTATTATAGTACCTTAATAAAAAATATTAAAAATTAATATTTATTACATTTGATATTAATTAATATTTTTTATATTTCTAAGCTAGCCGATATATGTCTAGGCAGTTTTTAAAGGAGTTCTATTTGCTAGAAGAGGATGGCAGGCTGTTAACCAATGCCATATGGACCGATGTCTTTGCTCCAGCCTACAAGACATATACAGGTGTGACTTAGGAGGTATTAGCCACCCTATGATATGGAGGATACCAGTGGTCTGACACACGAAAAGGGGCAGTACAATTTAGAGCTTTGGGTATGCCATTCAATATTGCCAAATACCAATTCATAGAGGCTATGGGACTTCCTTCTAAGCCAAGTATGGTCACACCTCCCAGGCTAATGGATAGAGATAGATAGAGGGCCATCACACTGCCCGGAGCCATTTATGACTTAACAAGGTGAAACCACGATGTTGTCTCTTTAGATTTACAGGTACTTGTAGAAGGTCTTGTCTTTTTCTTACCTTGGACATACTAGAAATTCACGTAATGTCAACTCAGTAGACATTACTAGCCTTTAGGGATCTAGGAGAGACATTGCATAGACATCTCTCATGAGATCATCTTGACCCTAACTAGAGTCAGCACTATGGTAGGGACATATATATGTGTAAGGAGTGTCATTACAAGGCTGCTTATATCACTTGGACTAAAGATGGATCACTTCGGGGACCATGTTTAGGAGAGCATGTACGTCGACCTACAGGCAGCCATCACCATTAGTATGGTAGAGCCTATACAGGGCTGAGAGGGCCAGTACAGATTGTTAACAGTGCCTGAGACCCAAGATAGATGCGGGCTTGATCCTATTGTGCCATATTAAAAGGCATGGCATGATGCTCAAGGTTAGGCAGCTGAGGGGTTCCCAGCAAAGCACTAGGATCAACCACAACACCATGATACACGAGCAGACGAGCCTCAAGAGATAGAGAGTTCCTAGGGAGTAAAGTTGAACTTTGAATATGCCTTTGACATGTAGATTGACCTGCACGACCTCCTAAGTAGTTTACCCCTGACACCAGCTCATAACAGATCGCTACTCAAACATTAAAGATCCCTAGCTGTGAGCTTTTCTCCATACAAGCATCTCGAAGCCTCATCCTCTACTACTCCTTTGCCTTATGGACACCTAGGGGCATTTACATCGATAGCACCTCCGCCACAGGCTTCATCACCCTCTTTCAGGAACCACTAGCTTTATATGATATATCTAAGAGACTGGCCGTAGTAGAGGAAGCACATAGGACTATGCTTATAGCTATATAGTCTTTATAGACACTACCAGCAACTGTGCAGACACTACAAACAGTGGTATAGGGCCTCAGGGTAGATATGTAGGCTGTAAGGCATAGGTTTGATGAGTCTTTATAGGTGGTAAATGACTCCCTCACTTAGCTTAGGGATCAAGGGACCCGTATCGAGGCAGAGGCTCCTAAGGCTAGTTAGACGGTGACTGAGACTAATAAGTAAATGAGAAGGTACATTAGGTACTTGAGTGGGGACCTGATGAGATATCTAGAGAGCCACTCCTGAGCAATCATACAAGTGGGTTAGGGATTAGAGAGATTGGTTGAAGTGATATCATAGATACTCCAGCCACTGACTTCAGCACTACCAAGTTTTAGGTTTGTGTTTAATCAGACAGGTGAGTAGCTACCTTCGATGCCTTAGGCTATGGCTCCTATCCAACCTCCCAGGCCTTCAGTATTCAGACTGCCATTAAGATCGGTATACCGCCCATCATCAAGGCTAGGGCCTTCATAGTGTTTGATCATTTATTGTATTTAAGGTGTTATACCTTTTGATGTATATAAAATATGATTGTATATAACTTATTTTGTTTCCATATATGTATTCATATGTCTTATATTATTTATACTTTCATTTGCTTAGAAGATGCATACGTGTAAATGCCATGTAATTAATGATAATTTGCAAACAACTATATCATTATAAAATAAAGTTAATAAACAAATAATGACAACAACAACAACACAATGCTAATAACAACAACAATAAAAATGAGTTAAATTCAATAAGTAGTATATTAACATCCAGTGTCTTTTACATCAGGTGCTCAAGACCCCACCTAGGGGGCAAACATTTAAATCTTCAACAACAATCTCTCAGAGTGAGAGAAAACTTCGATATGGAAATGAGGTTGATATTAAGAGCAAAGGATCACCGAGCAAAAGATGACCATGATGGATTACACCACCCCAGTGATATCTCACAAAAATATCCCCAATGCGTTTAACTCTAGACATTCCAGATGGTTTCCTAGTGAAGAGATGCACTACTACGAAGAATATCCCCAGTGGGGGCATTAACTCAGACAGAATAACCAAATCTCTCAGAAAGCTCAATCAACAAGATAGCTATAGCATTCAAGTATGATGAATTTTCTTGACTCTACATGCCCTAAGCACTAGTCATGACATGTTTTCAGCAATTTGATTTTGCATGCCCTAAGTGCTAATCAAGTACAATTAAGTCAACCTAATTTTGCATGCCCCATGCACTAATAAAGGAAGACCTATATTCTTGTTCCAATTCTGCATGCCTGAGGCACTAATTGGACAAATGGAGACTCACTACCTTCAAAGGAGTTAGTCTCAAGTTGTCTCAATTTTGCATGCCCCAGGCATTAATCAAAGTTAATTAATTTGTCCTGATTTTGCATGCCCCAGGCGCTAGTTGGACAACCAACATAGGATTAACACATCGACAAGCTGATGTTAAATATCCAAATTAAAGGTTAATGCATTGACAAATGGACAATAACTACCCAATCAAAAGACTCACTACCTTCTAAGGTACGTGTTGTAATAAGAGATTCACTGCCTTAGGTATACATCTTTTTCCTTTTACTCTGAATTTTGGCTCACTATGACACTAGTGCACCAGCTTCCCAAAATTAGGGGTAGCTGTAAACACTGTGACCTAAGGCAGCCTAAATTAGGGTTACTCGATGATGAGGAAATAATGTATTGCTGACAGTGGGTTCGGATATCAAGGCTCCAATCATGGATTTGTCACCTTCTCTTAAAGATTTTCATGATTCTCTAAAAAACTCTGGAAACTTTTACATGTGTTTTAACAAAATGGGTAAAAAATCCTATTTCTTGGTAGACAATGGTGATAGATAGCCATCCATCTTTTGAGGGGCAGCTATCTATGGGTTATAACCTCTAGGATAGTATAAAATTAGGGCAGTTTTGGGAAATATATGATCTAGTGATGAGGGACAGGCATCCCTTGTTGGGAATTATCGGTTACATGCATCTCATACATAAAAAGAATTTAAAATTTTTAACCAATATATCTGATCTTGCCATGAATTTACAATATACATATTAATGAGAATAAGAAAAATCACCTTTGATTTTTGTTGAACAGTTGATTTTACTTCTCACTGGGTTATCGCAAATCACAGTGTACAAAATTGAACACCTCCAATGAGTAATCCATACTAGAGAAGGATTGAAAGAACCAACAATTGGGAGGAACAAGGGCTGGCCAAAATCCCTAGATTCTAGCTAGGGAAGGTGGCGGCTAGGGTTGAGAGAAGAGAGAGAGAGTGTTTTCTTAATTGTTCACACTTAACCCTAATTCCACATCTCTTGGATTTTTATAGTTAGGTTAAAAAATCCAACTTCATAATGGGATTGGGCTCTTTAAAATTGCTGGAGAATTATTAATTGGGCTTATGGAATTATTTATAATTATTTGGGCTCAATTAAATCCAATTTAAGCCCTTTTACAAAAGACTATGCACAAAACCCACAAACTAGGCCCTTTGTACATATACTTCGATTTAATTACCCAAATGATTTTCAAATCCAACCAAATTAAATATGTAGGCTCCACAATACTTATGTAATATATTTAATTTATTTTGGTCAAAGAAGTAGGCCTCTAAGGCCTTCTATTTTGGAGTTGGCGTGTGGCCCTTCTTCTGGAGGGCTTTTGTACCAAATTCACTTTTTTGGGCCTTTATAATTCCTCCAATGGACCTATTAATTATTATATCAGCCCCATAACACTTATAGTTCAATAATAATTAATTATAAAATATATTATTTCAATTAGGTCCAATTTTACATAACATTTCAAAAAAAGTTCTGCGAACAATTTTACTTGATCATAATTAATTAAACTCTTTAATTAATGATTATCTTATTCACTTCGCTATCCCCATAATAATATCAAATATTATTATCCTTGTCATTTTTCCATTTTATCCTTTTTCTCTATATGTGTGTGACCTATTGGGTTCCTGTCTGTATTGGCAGTATAATATGTAATTGTGAGTTCTATTCAAAACTCACATGATTTAAACTTCTTTAAATCATTTTATCAATCCCTATTGATATTCTTGATACACTATTATACAAATTATGATTGGCCTCTAGCTAGGCATCATGACTACCCAAATGTCAGGAAAGTCAAGTGGTTTGACTATACCTTTCCATAGAAACAGTTACCGTGCAATTACTCCTTCCACCACTCTTATCTCAATTAGATTCTGAGTATGGATTTCTGTTAACTCATATAAATCTAATTATGTATGTTATATTAATTTAACCATTGTTCCCAAAATGCCCCCCATAGATCTCTATCCATCTTGGCATATTACTCTTGCCAGAGATTCTCTGAACAAGGCAATTATAGAATCATGCGAGATAACTTCCCTTATTAAATCTGTAATGGTGAATCCTTTGTCAATCACTCAACTATCTTCAAGTAGGTTATGAAGTACCCAATCTCCTAACTATGTTCACTGCCAGTTGGAAGTAATCAGTTATGGAGTCAAAATATACCACTTGCTACTTAAGATAACTTTAATGATCTCAAGTCCAAGGATACTTGTACAACCACTGTGAAGAGATTTCTCATTGACATATATTTAATATCCATGTGAGGATTCTCTTTGCAGGTCTCCAATGAACTTGTTCTTCTAACAAGCATCCACCTGTTAGCTTTGATTATCTTCCATAATCACAGTTATGATAACCACTGCTTGAACCATTCAAGAAGCATAACATGTGCTAGTCTGTCCAAATTAACAATGCCCTATCTTGTTAATTCTATGACTAGGGATATTTAGATATTAACACATTTGCATGCAATAGACATCTCATATCATGAACACTTTCATGATTGCCTTTGCACTGTGTTTATATTATCTAGGACTTCATTTATTAATTTAAGATTTAAAAACTCATATATTTAAACATAGCATTAATAAATGAATGATGCCTTTTATTAAGAATATGAATTCATACATATGAAATACATCCCTATTACATGGGCTCTAGGGTATACTCTCTAACATCCCTCACTCACAAATGGCTATCGCTAGGTTAAAACCTAGTTTTTCCCATGTTTTCCCAGAATTTCAAAAGAGAAAGGTTTCTTAGATAGATATCAATTCCAAATTTTTGATATTTGATCTCCTAATATGGAGATTTTTGAGTTGTGATTAGGTTAAAACTCTATCTTAGGTATAAAAACAAGGAGATTAGTGTTTTTGAAGGGAGAAATCATCATTCTTTGAGAAAAAGCCACTAGAGAAGGAAGAAAATCAATTTCTTTTTGCTTTCTAAAAGTTATATGCCTTAACAATCTTTTCACACACAAAACAAATTTCATACTTCATTTAAGAATCAAGGAACACGATTTAGATGAGAGATCTGGACTTAAGAAATCATAGAGTCAGAATATCTCCTGAGGGTAATGTTTTAGGCTCATTTATGTTCTCTCTCTCTACCATTTATTCATTCAATTACATGTTTATTTGGATGTTAAATTGATCTATTTTAATTTTTGAGAACTTAGTAACATGTTTATCTTGTTAAAATACAATTCGTTATTAAAAGAGATTGCTCCATTATTATTTTGAAGTTCTTCCTTTTAACATATAATGTGATGTATTTCCTCAATGTTAATTCAATTTGATATAAGTTTTATTATTTTGACAGGTTTTAGCATGATTTGGTTATTAGTTATTGTATATTTAGGGCTAAAATATCTACTTGTATAATTTCTTTTTTTTTTTTTGCTTTCCTTCTACAAATTCTACTCTATTTTGTAAGTGAGGGATGGGAAAAAGGTGTGCGGGATGGGGTCCCTCGCTCGAAGGATGGGACTTCATTCTACCTCCTTATTGGCCATCTCTCACTTCTTTCTTGTGCATCCCTCGCTTCCTTTAGATCATCCCTAGGGTTTCTTTTTGGTTATTTTAATGTATTTTAGGTCCTTTAATGCCTTTTATTTCAATGTATTTTTATACCATATTTGTGTAACATATATTATGTTTTATTCACGTTACTGTACCTATAATTGACTCAATTGTGTGTATGGATTATTTTATGGTTGATGCTAACTAGTTTGTTTGCTTTATTCTTTTGAGCAATTTATTTATTCATGGCCACGGAGGACATTTAGAATTTGCATTGGAAGTCAAGCTCCAGTCCTGGTTGCCCTTTTTATTCGGGTTATTTCATTTTTTTCCTTTAGCATATTATATTGTTAGTTATTTACTTATTCTCTTAGTGTTTTTATTATCATTTTGGATGCATTATTTTGGGGATGTAATAAGTAGTAATAAATGATTTTTTGCATTTTAAATGATAAAATTCCATTTAAATAATTTTTACTAATCAATTGGATTTTCTTTAATAAATATGGACTGATGTCCAGTTTTTAGCCCAAATTCACAATATAATAAAAGCCTTTTTGTATATATGCATAAGGGAACCAATGTTCTCAAATTAACAGCCTATTTTATGTATGATATTTATCTATCTTTCCTTTATATATTGTTCTCTCCTTTGGGATGATTTGCTTATGTAATAACTTAAGTATAACTTTATTTATTCACCAGTTTCCTTATTTGATTGGGAAACTAAGGTGCCCAATAAGAGTGATTTCTTGAAAACCAATCTCTATTTGGGCATCAAAAGGTTGAGAATCATTTTTCAATGTTCTATTGGGTTATGACTCCATGACACCTACCTTTTAGGCCCATTAGTAAATGCCTTTATGAGTTAAATACCAATAATAATTTGGGTTTGATCCCTTTTTATTACAAAGTAGCAAATTGAACCCTAAAAGGGGGGGTTTTTGAGAGCAAACCCAAAAAGAAAGGTGGGCTCTGGTGCATGTCATAGTCCAAATTCGAATGTTAGCTTTGAGTGCCTTCGGTAGCTAACACTTCATCTGTCTTCCCAGTAGTAGTGGTTACACTAGCTTTCCTAAGTGTAATTGTATACCCTCATTTTCTAGTACCAAAACCACCACTACTCTTAGAACTCACTTTCTTGGCTAGGTATTCACCTTCAACCTCAATAGTAATGTATTTAAGGGACTCCCAATCCTTTAAACCCTTTCATCTTCAAACCTTCCTTCAAATAATAATTGGCATTTTGAATTAAAAGCCTAATTTTGATCGGGGATATCAGGCTTTTGCTTCATCTCTATAACCTAGTTCCTTCATCTCATAAGATATTCATGAAAGGATTCATCTGGATTATGTTGCAATAGCTCGAGGTCTTTTAAGGTAAATTCCATCCTCGTGCTGCCGTAATACTACCTCAAAAATTCTTCTTTTAACATATAATAGTCCTCCTCAGTACACCTATCTAGGTTGTGGTACCGGTTAATGGTAGGACCAATAAGACTAAGGCTAAAGTATTCAACCTTCTTCCTTTTGGGAAGATTAGTGACCTTTATAACCATAATGTATTGTTTAATGTAAGCAAATGGATCAGATGTACCATCGAACTTAGGCAGATCAAGCATTTTAAACCATTGAGGAAGTACATCCTCACTTTCCAAATCTTTATCATTCGGGCTAACTCCTTTTCCTGACAATAAAACTCAAGCCATCGATTTTATCTTCTCCTCCATCTTTTTAAGGACTAGATCCTCCATTCTAGATTGCTTTCCTCTCTAGGCTTGTACCACTGGTAATTCTTCCTCCTTCAAAATGAAATCCTCTTTAGGTGTAATTCCCTTGTCCTTCCACTGCTCTACTAGCTGAACTCATAATCCTATCCCTCTTGACTCAATTACAAAAGAAGATCCTGCTTGAGGAGTGATAGTATTACTGTAACACCCTATATCCCATGTTTACTATATCCAATGCAAACTATGCCATTTTAATTCATCAAGTCATATGACTATATCATCATACTGTAGCTATTGTACTTTCATGCTTAGCATTCATCATATCAATACATTTATATAAAGTAATTCTAATTTCATCATGCGTGCATATACTAGTATTCTCATCATAAGATTATTACAGTCTTTAATTTTATATACTGTACATATATATATATACATATTACAACTCTTAAACACGTTATACATGTAAGGATCTAAACAAAATTTATCAAAATTTCCTACATCAACTTCTATCGATTTGTGTTGGCCTGTCCTGATGCAGAATTAGATCCTGTGCAAAAAGTCTTCGCTACCCAAAACCTACACGGATCAAATAACCCGTGCTAAGCTTTACAGCTTAGTGGGGAATTCTAAACATGAAAGACAACCACTCACAGTGGTCGTCAAAAATATAAAATAACTAGCAACAATACTCATATGGCAAAAGAAAAGAAAAATATAAAATACAATAGCTTGCATAACAAGATAACTTTTCACAATTGAATCAGCATACTAGTTATAGTTCATGGAGTGATCCATATATCATGTAAACAAATATTAAGTCGTGCTCAAATAGTCACTGTTAACCATAATAATTCATATATCAGATGCATATCTCATACTGTGAATAACTTTGAAACTTTATTACTTTACTTTAGCCTGCTTAAGTTCTAAGAATGGATAACGGGATCAATGGATACCCGAGGGTATCAAATGATAGATATCCGAAGATATCATAACTATGGACCCAAGTAGGGCCAACTATACTTTGGACCGGTCAAATGCTCGCACGTGAGCACCCACACGAGGGCAAAAATAAACAACCCTAATGGGCTGTGTAAGATCCAGCAGGATCGACTTTGGCAGCTGCAATTCCCTATAGGCGCCTATCTATCCATATCTGAACTCTATTGCAGGCGATACTTTATTCATGTTCATACACTCATATACATAATCATAATTAAACATACTTGTAGGTACATTCTCATAAGCATGATCATCAATGTGCATACCTTATCATTGTTCAAATCGGGTGCTATACAAATATCGACATGTTTACACTTGGGTATATGCATAAGACATGATCATACTATTATGTTTCCTATTACATAGCATAGATATACATTCATAAACAATTTTCAATATAAGTGATACAAATTTATATACACATTAGTATATGACTCTTGTATACTTGCATTTAAGGTCAATTTTTACTCAGTTATATGTGCTACACATGGGGGTAGCCTAATATACCAATAAAAGAGAATAAAAACACATTTAGTGACCAACATGCTGTCGCGCTCGCGACACTCGCGCTCGCGACAGTATGCGTGGTCATACAGGTTTTTCACTCTGTTCTCAAAATCCTGCAAACTGCTTAATAAAATCATTTTGTACCTCGTATTTGACATAGTAAACGGAATTTTTAGAAAAGATTGTCTTCTAAAAAGTTGTAGGTCTACATTTCTAGTTTCTATAACATCAACAATATTTGCAATATCATTTCTAGAACTCGAGATATCTTAAAATTACTAAGGACTGCTCATTAGCACAAGACTGCACACTTATCCGAATTTCAAACTGGATTATGACCCATTTAGAGACAGAATTTGAATGTAATTTTTTCTTATGAAATATTTGTCTATAAGTCTAGTTTAATAACCATTTGGAATCATCTCAATATCTATTTTCAAACTCTAGATATCACCAAAACAATGCATTTAGGTCCAATGAACTCAACCCAGAATTCGTTTAAAACTCACATGCATGTCAAGATTCAAGCAAAACACATCATATTCAAGTAGATACACTCACATGCAACATGAATAATCCTAAATTCCCATACCTTTGGCTGAAACTTATCACTACCAAGCTTTCAATCTCTTGCTATGTCCTTCCCTTTATCCTTCCTATCTCCTCCTTCTTTGACTACAACCAAAATTCATTCCATCATTTCCAGCACTTGATCTTCATTGCCACAAGCAAGATGAGAAGAAGATGAAGATGATAATGATGAAATTCAGTAGAGATCATTTACCTTAGAGTTTAATGTTTTAAACACTTGTTGAACCAACAAAACTTATCAACTAATTTCTTGAGAGGATTTAGAAGAAAATAAGGAAAGAAGAAGAGTTGGGAACTTTCTGGTTTTCCTCTCAATTAGCCGACCACCACTCTCTCACAATTGCCACTTTCTCTTTCTTTCCACTACATAAACTCATTTATATAATACTTTGTCAAATCTCTCTTTAGGTCCTCCTAGAATCCGCATGTCACACTAAAACCATCCTATTCTTTGCATGTCACATTTCATACCCCACATTTACATTATTCATACATTAACCTCTCCATTGTTCTCTAATTCCCAATTGACCTCTTAAGTTTCTGAATTTTCAAAACTACCCCACAATTAATACTTTTTCTTCAATTATACCCTCAATTAAAATTAAACTTTACCTTTAAATTTTATTTCCATGCAATTAACATAATAACTTACTCCATTGACCTTTACTTAAAAAAAATCCTTATTTAAAAATATGCAAATTAAATTTAGGGTCATGTTTGGGGCCTTACAATTACCTCCTATAGTTTCAGGCTCTCTATGGCCAACAACAATTGTTAAAGGTTATTGAACAGTGGGTTGTGCCATATAGCTTATAATGTCTGTCATTATAGATCTCATCCTTCGTTCAAACTCATCAAATCTTTTATCCAATTCCTAGCTATCAACAACCTCACCCCGTGTTGGATCTATCATATATGTTCTTTCAGATGCTATTTCAAAGATTTTTGCTAACCCCAAATCTGACTCTGATGGTGACTCAAAATGACTTGACAAGGACCTTCGACTAGATGCTCATCTGGACTCCTAAACCAACCTACTGACTCTATGGTGACTATAACTGCTAATCCCTTAATAAAAGCTCTAATCCTCCCACAGCTCAAGAAGGATCTCCATTTGCCAATATACCTTAATAAAAGTAGATATAGCTTCCCCTTGAGTGAATTCTCAAAGAAACTGAGGCTTAAAACTCGTCCAGGTATTACTTATCTTCTTATAATAAGTTAAATTCTCAAACTACATGGATGACTCTATAATAGCTGTAAAAAAACTTGTTAGCATGATGTATGATTATGTATGGAATGCATGAACAAAGCATATATCATTTACACAACATATACACAAGCCAATGTAAAACCTTCCTACCTTATCTCTTCCATACCAGCTGTTGTGTAATCACTTTCCTAGGTAGGATTAATTCATGGGTTCACAGGGAAACCTATGAACATGTATAGTGCATGGTAAAAAATTAGTAGCATGATCTCACTTAATTTAAAGAACAAGCAAATGTGGCATTGATCTCTATATACTTTAATCATTCAAATAAACCAAAAATAGGCCTATCAAGGCATAACAGCCTTTGATAGTGCCTATCTTGGCTTATCAAAATTTAACCAAGTATATTGGTATCCAAATAGCAAGTATTAAGGTAAAAGTTGTTAGTGTAAACCCTAGCCCCAATACATTGTAATAAAATACTTTAGTTAATAAATGAGGCATTTGTTTTATCTATTGTATTCCTGTGCATATCAATTATTAGAACTATCCAAGAATGTTGTTTCAGTTTAAGTTATCATGTGTGAGGCACATGATTGTAAGACCTTGAAACAAATGAGACTTCATTCTAAATATCCCTAGTCAGTCATTGTTATGGGAATAACAAATGAATTAAGACTAGTATGCTCTCTCTGATAAGTTGAGTTCTGTCTTACAGATCATAAGGACAAGAGTGTCAATCAGAGATCATAGATACATGTTTAGAACATGGTATCTGGATTCGATCCACTCATGAGAACACTACATGGTACAAGTCATAAGTGTCTCTCATATGCAAGTTTTGTATTGGAGTTCCTAGACCTAAAATATCTATGAAACTCTTTATGAATTATTATGTACTTTGACATACACCTAACGTGCTTGTAATAGAGTGACAAGTACGGGGTATGCATGGGTATACATTGATTCATGTTAGAGAGCATGAGAGAAGTGAAGGGATTACCCCTCTCTATAAGAGAGAAAATATCATCGACCACTTGATCAGTGAACTGAGAAGTGTATGGCCATATCGAGATGAAATAATGAGTAATCATTATTTATCTGAGGGGTCAGTGTCACTGGAATATCAAGAAAGGAATTAATATATATAAGGATGACTAGTTCCATGCCTTATATTAATTCTGATATTTATGGGTAAGGGACCATGCAAAATTGCATTAGGTCACTAAATGCCATATGCATTTTCATTTAATTTGGAATGCTATAATATCTTGCTAGAGAATATATATAGCCTTTGAATTAATGCATTAATTCATTGCCAACATTAAATAGACCTATAGGATCGCACACAAAGCATTGGGCTTAAAATATTTAAATAAAGTATTGGGCATTAATTTGGGCTTTTAATTAAAGTCAAATTAATATATGTAATGGGAATTATAAATGCTATTGGACTTTGGCCCATGAGAGAGAGAAATTCAGCCCACATGGTTTAATTTCAATTAATTAATTATCTTGTATTAATTAAGTTAATTGAGTATTAAATCCTAATGATATCTAAATCAAATTAAAACACTTAATTAAGAGATGACATAGCCAAAATTCCAAGATTAAATACTAAGGGAATTTCGACGCATGTGAATTTCCAAATTAAGTGATTAATTTGATTATAATGTCTTATGTTTTATCTTGGATTAAATCAAAAGAGTTAGAATAAATATATATTACTTATTTTAAGGAAGTGATTAAGGCTAAAATAAATTATCTTAAGGTAGTGGATTTTAGATTAATCACTTACATAATTAGATGATATATATTGATAGAGAAAAATGGAAAACCCTCGTTTTTTTATGGTTTTGGCATGAACTTCTTTCTCTCTCTCACAAAATTTTTTTGGCCAATTTTCACAAGGAGAAAGGATTGTTCCTCATTTTCTTGTGTTCTTGGGCATTAATAGCACCTAAAATAAGTACAAGATCAAGTCTTTTAGCTTCAATCCATAGCCATTACACAATACTTAATTTGAGAGCTAGCAATCTCGGTTTTAAGCTATCTTTGCAAGTGTGTGTGTGAGAATAGATAGGAGTGGCGTAAAGGCTGTTCCTTGGCATTGGTGGTGAAGGTCTAAAGCTAAGATATCCTCCTTGGTTGCTGGTCATCATCAAAATCAAGTTTTAAAGGCATCTAAAGTTGTAAGTTTTAAAACCCTAAAATTGCATGTTTCGATTCTTGTCCTGGAATTGTATGGCATGTATGATCAAATTTTATTGTTTTCCTCTGAGTGATATTTATGTGCATACCATGTCATATTCCATAAGTGGTATCAGAGACTAATCATGCTTATTTTAGTGCTTTAGATGCATGAAATAATTAATCAAAAATCGTTATTTTAAATACGTGCAATGCTGAAATTTTCTGTTTTGAATTTTTTGCATTGTTTTGGTGTAAAAACAATTTTAAATGATTAGATAGGTATTATAATTAATATGACATGTTAATATACTGTCCTAAGATATTCTAGGAGCTGTTAATGGTCGGATTTAATTGATAATACCTGATGGTTCATGTTAATATTAAAACTAGGTGCTATTTGGCATGTTAATTGTTAGTTTAACAACTAGTTTTAAATATTAAATGTAAAAACATTTTTGGCATGTTTGTAAGTGATTTTTAAAGATTAAATATCAGGTCTAGACATATTTTAAATTTGGTTTTAATTCTGGTCCATGACAATTTAATTGATTAATTTTAAAATCACTTAAAACTATGACTAATTTGTATTTATTACATGTTTAATCAACATTGTTTGTTTTGTTTTGATTAAAATGGTAAAAACACATTTAGATCAGATTGGTACAGAATATTAAATCAATATTTATGACCTTATTTAAATTATTAAATGACTCATAAAATCGATTTAAGTATTTGTGCATTTTGTGGCATCAAATATGTATTAAACAACTAGTTTTGTTGTTTGTTTGTTTTTATATGCATGCCATGTATCATATATATGTTCTTCATGATTTTGTGTTTTAATTCATGTTGGTACATATTATATGTATTTTTAATGTTTATGGACTGTATGACATAAAATTAAAAATGGCAAAATTGGAAATTATATTAGAGTTGATTTATAGCACAAATCTAACTAGTTTGTGTTTTGGGCTTTTAAGAGAACTTATTCAATAAGAGGATTTAGTCCATTGGGGTTCGGCCCAGGTCCATCACAGGGTCATCTCTTAAAGTTTCAAGTACACAATTTCCATTAATGAGCTTTGCTAAATTAATTAAAATTGTACTTTGTTTAATCCATGAATGTTATGTATATTTATTTGCTTGTTTGGTGTGATGAATGGATATGCATGGTGCATTCATGGACCCTGGATTTTTGTAATTAAATATGGCCTGTGAGACATTATGTATTATTGTAAAAGTTTCATTTATTTTTTAGAATAGAATTTACTTGAAGACTTTGTAAATCAAGACGAAGCCCACCGGAGTGGAGAAGCCTAACTCGAAGATTCTTATGTAATAGTATAGAATCTTAGTTGTAGGTTTTTGGGCCCATGTTTGTCACGCTTTACTTTATGCAATTATTTATATATGCATGCTATGAATGGATGAAAAAGCATATGCCATATAAGCCGTAATAAAATGAATCCCTAAAAATAGTAAGTCACAAAGTTGCCTTCCTAATTCGAAACATGTCAAGGCATCGATCATCTGTCACGTAGACTAGGAGTCCTAGATGCGCCCGATTATCTTTGTGAGGCATGGATTGTGAATGTAGGTTGGACTTAACATGGAAAGGGATGCCCGGACCTAGGCAACTAATAAATGGGTTTGTGCTATAACATATTAAGATGTTAGCCCATTTGATCCAAGAGTCATGTACGAGACATGATTGGAGTTTTTCCTACCTAAGTAACTTAACTTGTTAGGTGTACAAGCTCAGCTTGACTAATAAGTTGTTGTGAAAAGTGGATCTTGGCCCACATTAAAATCACTAACGCAAATTATTTAAGGGGATATTAATTCGGTTTGTGGGATCATAATAAGACCTCATTTAATCTTGCTAAATTTTATTGTAGATTGAAAATGGCTTCTTCAAACAACAATTTCTCATTGCGATCAGTCCTTGAAAAGGACAAATTGAATGGCACCAATTTCATAGACTGGTCTCGTAACTTAAGAATAGTTCTTAAGCAAGAGAAAAAGTCGTATGTTTTGGATGCACCCTTGCCTGAAGAACCTGTTAGGAATGCCTCTGCGGTTCAAAAGGAAACTTTTGAGACCAAGAAGAGACTCCAATTGATGTGACCTATCTGATGCTGGCCATTATGGTGCCTGATTTACAAAAGCAATTCATGGACCAAGAGGCTTATGCGATCATGGTGCACCTCAAGGAGATGTTCCAAGAGCAAGCTCGTCACGATAGGTTTGTGACAACAAAGGCCTTAATTTCTTGTAAGATGGCTGCGGGTACTCCTATTAGTACCCATGTACTCAAGATGAAAGGGTATCTTGATACTCTTGAAAAGCTTGAGGTACAAGTGCCAAAGGAATTGGCCACTGACTTGATCTTAGGATCATTAACTGATGATTATGATCCATTTGTGATGAATTATAACATGCATGCAATGAAAAAGTCAGTCACTGAGCTCTATGGGATGCTTGAGAATGCTAAAGAGAACATTCAAAAGACCAATCCCGTATTGATGGTTCAAAGGGGCATTAAGAAGGGACCCACTAATGGAAAAGGAAAGGGAAAGGCAAAATCCAAGAATGACTTGGCTCAGTTCAAGTCAAGTGGGAGTGCACCTCAGGCCCAATCCAAGCCCAAGGTGCAGAAGCTCAAAGAGAGTGAGAGCACTTGCTTCCATTGCAACAAGATAGGGCATTGGAGGAAGAATTGCGCTCTCTTCAAGGAAGAACAAAAGAAGAATGGAGCCAAGGCGTCCAGTTTTGGTATTTTTGTTATTGAGATTAACCTTTCTATTTCTACCACTTGGGTATTGGATACCGGTTGTGGTTCTCACATTTGTTCAAATGTGTAAGGACTAAGAAATAGGCAGTTACTTGGGAAGAATGAAGTGGACCTCCATGTGGGGAATGGAGCACAAGTTGTTGCCATGGAGATAGGCGACTATCAACTCACTTTACCTTTCGGACTTTGTTTAATTTTGAAAAATTGTTATTATGTGCCTGCTATGAGCAAAAACATTATTTCAATTTCATGTTTTGATTTGGATGAATTTGATTTTGTTATTAAAAATGGCAATGCTCATATTCGTCGCCAAGGCATTTCTTATGACAATGCCATATTGCAAAATGGCCTTTATATCCTTGATCTACAAAATAAAGAGTCCATATACAATATTAATACAAAGAGGGTTAAATCAAATGAATTGAACCCTACTTACTTCTGGCATTGTCGTTTAGGGCATGCCAACGATAAATGCATTTCAAGACTCCACAAAACTGGAGTGTTTGGGTCATTCGACTTAAAGTCTTATGATACATGCGAGCTATGTTTGCATGAAAAAATGACAAAGAGTCCTTTTAACAAGAAAGGTGAAAAGACTAATGGCTTATTGGAACTAATACATACCAATGTATGTGGACTATTAAGTACACAAGCTAGAGATGGTTTTAGCTACTTCGTGACATTCACAGATGACTTCAGTAGATATGGCTATGTCTATCTAATGAAGTACAAATCTGAAACTTTTGAGAAATTCAAAGAGTTTAAGAACGAAGTATAAAAACAACTTGGCAAAAGTATAAAAGCCATTCGATCAGATCGAGGTGGCGAATACTTAAGCTAAGAGTTTGACAGTCATCTAAAAGGGTGTGGTATTATTTCACAGCTCACTCCTCCTGGAACACCACTATGGAATGGTGTGTCCGAAAGGAGAAATTGAACTCTGTTGGACATGGTTCAATCTATGATGAGTCAAGAAAATCTTCCTGTCTCTTTTTGGGGTTATGCATTAGAAAATGCTGCATTTCTACTAAACCGTACTCCAACTAAAGCAGTTGAGAAGACACCATATGAGGGATGGACTGGGAAAGAACCCAATATGTAATTTCTCAGGATTTGGGGCTATGAAGCACATGTTAAGAAATTAACATCTGACAAACTAGAGTCTAAATCCACTGTCTGTTTGTTTGTGGGTTATCCCAAAGAAACAAAGGGATACTACTTTTTCTCACAAATCGAGAACAAAGTATTTGTTGCTAGCAAAGCTATTTTCTTGGAAAAAGAGTTCCTTCTCAAGAAAGACAGTGGGAGTAAAGTAGATATTGGAGAAATTCAAGCGCCATAAACTCCTATAGAGGATGAGTTGGAAATGGGATCAAGTTCACAACCAGTTGTGGAACAAGAACCCATTACACAAGAACCTAGAAGGTCTGGTAGGGTACGTCAAGAGATTGAGAGATTTGGATTTCTAGTCACTGACAATGACACTATTGAGTTAGTAGAAGTGCGTGAGGATCCTACTACCTACCGAGAAGCTATTGAGAGCCAAAACTCAAAAAATGGCTTGAAGCCATGAAATTCGAGATGCAATCAATGTACGATAACCTAGTTGGACCTTGGTTGATCCACCAGAAGGTGCTAAGGTAATTGAATGAAAGTGGCTATTTAAACTCAAAGCTGATAAGACCTACAAAGGTAGACTAGTAGCAAAAGGTTTTCGACAAACTCATGGTGTAGATTATGACGAGACCTTTTCGCCTGTAGTCATGCTCAAGTCCATTAGGATCTTGTTTACCATAGCTGCATATCATGATTATGAGATATGGCAAATGGATGTCAAAACTGCTTTCCTCAATGGAAATTTACTTGAGGATGTGTATATGACACAGCCTGAGGGTTTTGTCAATCCAAGCATCCTAATAAGGTTTGCAAGCTTCAAAAATCCATTTATGGATTAAAGCAAGCATCCCGAAGTTGGAATCTTCGTTTTGATGAGGCAGTCAAAGAATTTGACTTCATCAAGAACGAAGATGAGCCTTATGTGTACAAAAAGGTTAGTAGGAGCATAGTAGTATTTCTGGTCCTATATGTGGACGACATCCTTCTCATTGGGAATGACATTCCAACATTGTAAAATGTTAAGCAATGGTTGGGAAAATGTTTCTCAATGAAAGACTTAGGTGAAGCCGAGACAATACTTGGTATTCGAATCTATAGAGATAGATTGAATCGGCTTTTGGGATTAAGTCAAGAAAAGTACATAGACAAAGTATTAAAGCTTTTTAGTATGGGAGACTCAATAAAAGGGTACATACCTTTGGCTTTGGGAGTTCCTTTGACTAAAGAACAGTGCCCTAAAGCCAAAGAGGAACGGGACAACATGAGTAGAATCCCATATGCATCTGCTATTGGATCTATCATGTACGCTATGTTATATACTAGGTTGGATGTTGCTCATGCATTGAGTATAACCAGTAGGTTTCAGCAAGACCATGGTGAGATGCACTGGTCTGCTGTAAAGGGGATTCTAAAGTACTTGTGAAGGACTAAGAATCATTTCCTGGTGTATGGTGGTCAAGAAGAGCTCGTCATACATGGTTATGCCGATGCTGCTTTTCAGACCAACACTCAGGATTCTAGATCGTAATCTGGGTTTGTTTTTATTTTAAATGGTGGTACTGTCAGCTGGAGAAGCTCGAAGCAAGAGACCATTGCCGACTCAATTACAGAATCTGAGTATATTGCAGCGAGTGAGGCTGCAAAAGAGGTTGTTTGGATTAAAAATTTCATTTCTGGATTAGGAGTGGTCTCAAGCATCCTAGATCCATTAGAAATTTTTTGTGACAACAACAGGGCCATTGCACAGGCCAAGGAGCCCCGGTCACACCAGAAATCCAAACACATACTCAGGAGGTACCACCTGATCAGAGAAATCATTGATCGTGGGGATGTCAAGGTTAGCAAGATAGCAAGTGAAGACAATGTAGCAGACCCTTTGACGAAATAATTGCTTTCAAATCTGCACAAAGCTCATTTGAGAGCATTCGGTCCTAGGGCTATACCTAATTGGGACTAGTGCTAGTGGGAGATTGTTAGTGTAAGCCCTAGCCCCAATACATTGTAATAAAACACTTTAGTTAATAAATGAGGCATTTGTTTTATCTATTGTATTCCTGTGCGTATCAATTGATAGAACTATCCAAGAATGTTATTTCAGTTTAAGTTATCATGTGTGAGGCACATGGTTGTAAGACCTTGAAACAAATGAGACTTCATTCTAAATATCCCTAGTCAGTCATTGTTATGGGAATAACAAATGAATTAAGACTAGTATGCTGTCTTTGATCAGTTAAGTTCTGTCATACGGATCATAAGGACAAGATTGTTAATCAGAGATCATAGATACATGTTTAGAACATGGTATCTAGATTCGATCCACTCATGAGAACACTACATGGTACAAGTCATAAGTGTTTCTCATATGCAAGTTTTGTATCGGAGTTCTTAGACCTGAAATCTCTATGAAACTTTTTATGAATTACTGTGTGCTTTGACATACACCTAACGTGCTCGTAACAGAGTGACAAGTACGGGTATGCTTGGGTATACATTGATTCATGTTAGAGAGCATGAGAGAAGTGAAGGGATTACCCTTCTCTATAAGAGAGAAAATATCATTAGCCACTTGATCAGTGAACTGAGAAGTGTATGGCCATACCGAGATGAAATAATAAGTAATCATTATTTATCTGAGAGTTCAGTGTAACTGGAATATCAAGAAAGGAATTAATATATATAAGGATGACTAGTTCCATACCTTATATTAATTATGATATTTATGGATAAGGGACTGTGCAAAATTGTATTAGGTCACTAAATGCCATATGCATTTTCATGTAATTTGGAATGCTATAATATCTTGCTAGATAATATATATAGCCTTTGAATTAATTACTTAATTCATTGCCAACATTAAATGGACCTATAGGATCGCACACAAAATATTGGGCTTAAAATATTTAAATAAAGTATTGGGCATTAATTTGGGCTTTTAATTAAAGTCAAATTAATATATGTAATGGGCATTATAAATGCTATTGGACCTTGGCCCATGAGAGAGAGAAATTCAGCCCACATGGTTTAATTTCAATTAATTAATTATCTTGTATTAATTAAGTTAATTTAGTATTAAATCCTAATGATATTTAAATCAAATTAAAACACTTAATTAAGAGATGACATAGCCAAAATTCCAAGATTAAATACTAAGGGAATTTCGGCACATGTGAATTTCCAAATTAAGTGATTAATTTGATTATAATGTCTTACGTTTTATCTTGGATTAAATCAAAAGAGTTTGAATCAATATATATTACTTATTTTAGGGAAGTGATTAAGGCTAAAATAAATTATCTTGAGGTAGTGGATTTTAGATTAATCACTTACATAATTAGATTATATATATTTATAGAGAAAAACGGAAAACCCTAGTTTTTTTTTATGGTTTTGGCGTGAACTTCTCTCTCTCTCTCTCACAAAATTCTTTTGGCCAATTTTCACAAAGAGAAAAGATTGTTCCTCATTCTCTTGTGTTCTTGGGCATTAATAGCACCTAAAATAAGTACAAGATCAAGTCTTGTAGCTTCAATCCATAGCCATTACACAATACATAATTTGAGAGCTAGCAATCTTGGTTTTAAGCTATCTTTGCAAGTGTGTGTGTGAGAATAGAGAGGAGTGGCATAAAGGCTGTTCCTTGGCTTTGGTAGTGAAGGTCTAAGGCTAAGATATCCTCCTTGGTTGCTGGTCATCATCAAAATCAAGTTTTAAAGGCATCTAAAGTTGTAAGTTTTAAAACCCTAAAATTGTATGTTTCGATTCCTTTCATGGAATTGTATGGCATGTATGATCAAATTTTATTGTTTTCTGCTACGTGATCTTTATGTGCATACCATGTCATATTCCATCACAAGTTACCTAAGGTAAGTATCTAAACCACCACATGAGGCATAGGTTGGGTGATAAAAATTTAAGGCTACCCAAGCACGGTCCCTACCAACAGGTCTAGCTCATCACGAGCATAACAACTAGTTGGGTCACCATTTTATAAACCCAATACATATAAGGCTTAGGCTGGTGGTCCTCTCTAACAATTCCCTATATTAAGTGAATGTAGGGTCATGATTTGAGATTACATCGAGTTTAAATAGGGATGCCTAACTTAAATCTAAGGTTATATCATGCTCTAATGCATCCAAAATTAGAAAATAACCAGTATAATTAAATCATAGACAAGAGTTTATACCATATCGACAAAATTATTTTCAAGGTGACATCTCAGACAATCTCAATTGGAGTCAACACTATAACACGCGCCGAACCCCGAAAGGTATTCAATGTATTCTTAATAAGCCACTTTAAGCGCTTAAGACCAAATGAGGTTCATTTAACTCGTGAAAGCCATCCAGTTCTTGATAAATAAGGTTTCACCAACATGCAATGCACTCGGACCTCCAAAAGGCATGAGATAACACATCAAAATAGCCTTATTCATTTACTAACGATAGACTTATGAGGCATTTGTTGAGCATCACAAGGCATAAATTTAGGAGCCACAACCCAATAGAACACTGGGAAAGTGATTTTTCTTAATGCCTTATGATACTGAAACTAGAGATAGTTTGGATCTCATCTCTACTTATATCATTTGGTTGATAACTAGCATAAATGATCATCTGTAATTCACTAAATTAACTCTTTTCTCATACACCATAAGGAATAGGGTAAGTAAATAAATAAACATATTAGCATATGAAAGAATAATAAAATTCATACATAAATCGTAGGCATTTAAGGTCATTGGTCCTGGCATGTTCGAATCCTAAAGTATAGCTATCTCATTTAACTTTACAATTTTAGATAAATATTTTTGTACATGTTATAAATAAATAAAAAATGACAAAGCACAAATCAATATATTCATTTATTTTTGAGAACATTGGTTCCCTTCTATATATTTATGAAATTCATTTTAGGGTGATTTTCTAGGATAAAAATAAGACATTGGTCCAGGTTTATGATTGAAGGCTCAGTTAAGTTAATAAAAATCCTTATATGTGATTTCTTTGATTTTCATGCCAAAAATATCTTTTTACTACATTATTACAGACAGACAATAATTATGCAGGCAAAAATATAAAAATAATAATGAAATAAATTAATGAACTGTGTTATCTATGCTTGATCGATTGATTAGACAATAGCATGTTCATGCATCCAAAAGTAGTAGAAATGATTGATTAGACAATAGCAAAGAAATAGAGAAGAATTATGACACAAGTGAAATGAAAGTGCAACCTGTGTGTACTGTAAATAAATATAATAAGAGTAAATTAAAGCTAAAGATATGAAGCCAAAAAAATGGAGTCAAAAGACCAAGCAAATTAGATGGGAGTGAGTTATGAACTCACTCATAGACTTAGCAAGTCACGACCTAATAAAGGACCAAGTCATAGGTTAACTGAGGATGAGTCATACCCTTCCAGTGGCTTGCTATCCATCCTTAGGTGAGTCATGGGCTTAACTCTGCGAACGTGTCACAGACTAGGTTCGTGACCCACTCACGAACTAAATCCATGAATCAGCCCAGAACAATCCAGTAACACTAGAATGTTGCTATCAATAAGGCTCAAAGGTCTAAAACTCAAATCTAAGGCCACAAACTTACATAAAAACCTTTAAGATTTATCACAACAACATACAAGGATCGAAACTAAGTTAAAACACATCAAACAACTTTAATTCCATAAATTAACCAAGTGAGAGAAATTAAATTCTAGAGAGAGAAGATAGCCATGAAGGGTGTAAGACTCAACTCTCTCTATAAGATAAGCATTAATTCATGTATAATCTATGAAAACACTCACAATCACACTAATTATACAATATTTAACATTAAACACAAGGAAATCAATATACATGCACTAAAAAGAACTCAATAACAGAGTTTTGAAGCTCAAAACAAATAAAGGAAAAACTATATAAGTTTCATGAGTTAAAGCAACCTCTCACATTACCTTCAGTGTAGCTATTATCCAGAACCAATGAGAGTGCCTTTGTTCCTCTCTCCTTCCTTTTTACATGACCTGGCTTCTTTTTTTAAACTAGTTTTTTTCCCAAAAGCCAGAGTTTTTTGAAACACCAAAACCACCCTCTATTTTTTTCTCTTTTTTATTTGTTAAGGAAGTAAGTATTACACCCTTAATCCTAAGAAAACATCCCATTCTCTTTAATTGATATAGAATAAGATCAATGAAAAAAAAGATAGATATTTCGGTTGAAAATAATCATTTATTTTGCAGGATAAAAACATACAATTTTGCTTGAAATAATGAGGCATGGCTTTGGTCTATAACTAGTTAACGAACCATAACTCACGAACAAACTTAGTAGGACCCAAAAATATTTTGAGTTGGGCAAGGATGAGTCACAGGCTAAGGATCGTGACTCACTTAGTGAGTCATGGAAACTGGTCTGTGACTTATTGGCAAGTCATGGAACAAAGCAGAGGAGCGACTGGGGTTATAAGGCATGAATCAGGTTGTGAGTCATGGACTAGACCCGTAAGTCAAGTCTGTGACTCACTTCCTAGGTCAAACCAAAAATTCCCATCAGCCACTTAATAAGTATGAATTATACTATGTTTTTATTATGATTTCAATGTGTTTATCATGTTAATTTAAGGGTAATTTGGTTAATTTAGTGTTTAATTTATTAATTAGTATTTTATGAGCTTAATTGGTTAATTTGGTATTTTTAGGTGTGTAATTGAAGAAAATGAATTAATTACAAAGGCAAAAGTGTAATTTTAGCATTTGAAGGATTTTTATGAAGTTAAATTTCATTTTGTATTCCAAAACCTAGTCACTCAATAGAGTGGATTGATCACTCTACCAAATAGTCTAAAGAAAAAAAAAGAAAAAGTCTTGTTGTTAGTCTAGAGAGCAACCACTTGGCAGAGTGCACACTCACTTTACCAAGTCGGATAAAAAAAACAAGGCATGAAGAAAATCATTACTTGGTAAAGTGGTATACTCACTTTACCAAGTCACTCCAAGGGCCAAAAAGTGTGAAACCTCACTTCGTGGAGTGAAATATCACTCTACTAAGTCCAGTTGTTGAATTTGAATAGGACTCTGCCTTCTGCTGGTTTGGGAAGTTTTGGCAATCAAAATTTCTCCATTCTACTTGTCATGCTAGTTTCTATCGTCGATTTGTTAAGGATTTTTCAAAACTTGCAAAATTTCTTTCTAATTTACTACTTAAAGATTCTACATTTAACTTTGATAATGAGTGTTTGCAGGCTTTTGATTTACTAAAGCAAAATTTAATTGCAGCACCGGTAATAGCATTACTGGATTGGACCTTACCATTTGAAATAATGTGTGATGTTAGTGATTATGCAGTAGGAGCAATTTTGGGAAAGAGGAGGGAGAAGATGTTTTACAACATCTATTATTCCAGTCAAACACTCACTAGAGCTCAAGTGAGCTATACCACCATTGAGAAAGAATTTTTGGCAATAGTTTTTTATTTTGAAAAATATAGGCCATATCTCTTAGGATCTAAAGTCACAGTGTGGTTAGACCATGTGGCTCTTCGATAACTTTTTCCTAAGAAAGATTCCAAACTGAGGCTTATTAGAGGGTTTTGCTACTATAAGAATTTGATATAGAAATCAAGGATAAAAAGGGAGCTAAAATTTTGTAGTTGACCACCTATCTAGACTAGATGATGCTCACATAGCAAAGGGAGAAATTTTTGGTTTATTTCCTAATGAACATATTTGTGCTATTTACGCTTGTGTAGGTTCAGTTCCTTGGTACGCTAATATTGCTAATTATCTTTCAGGAGGTTATCTACCAAATGACCTCACTTGACAACAGAAGAAGAAGCTAAAAGTGGATGCAAGGAATTATCTATGGGATGATCCATATTTGATCAAGATATGCTGAGATCAAGTGCTTAGGAGATGTTTTCTAGAGTAGGAACAAGAAGATATCTTGAGACAATGTCACAGATGAGAGGTTGGAGGTCACAATAAAGCAAACCATATAGTGCAAAAAATTTTACAATCTGATTTCTTTTGGCCCTCTCTTTTTGTTGATGTTAAATCTTTTAAAGAGTCATGTGATAGGTGTTAGTGTGTAGGAAATATTTCAAAGAGAGATGAGATACCCATGAATAATGTGTTAGTAGTAAAGATTTTTTTGTTTGGGGTATTAATTTTATGGGACCATTTCCAAATTTGTGTGGATTTGATTATATCCTAGATTTTTTATGGATTAAGTGATTAAATGGGTAGAAGCAGTAGCCACTAGGACATGTGATGCTAGAGTGGTGCTTGAATTTCTTAGGAGGAATATTTTCACTAGGTTTGGGGCACCAAGGGCTATTATAAGTAATGGAGGCAAACATTTTGTCAACCATCAATTTATAACATTGCTTAAAAAATTTGGTGTCAAGCATAAAATAACAACCCTATATCATCCTCAAGCAAATGGGCAAGCGGACGTGTCTAATAGGCAGCTAAAATCAATCTTAGATAAAATAGTCAATAATGCTAGAAAATATTGGTTTTAAAAGTTAGACGAGGCTTTCTGGGCCTATAGATCTGCATATATGAACCATATAGGAATGTCTCCATTTAGGTTGATCTTTGGGAAAGCATGTCATTTGCCAGTCGAATTAGAACATAAGGCATATTGGGCAACAAAATTGTTTAACTTTGATTTAAGATGTATAGGAGAAAAAAGAAGTCTACAGCTCAATGAAATTGATGAGTTTCAATAGTGTTCTTACAATAATGCATCTCTTTACAAGGAGAAAATGAAGAGGTGGCATGACAAGAGACTAAATCTAAAGGAATTTAGTCTCGAGATATTAGTTTTACTATATAATAGTCAATTGAAGTTATTTCCAAGTAAGCTAAAATCTAGATGACCTGGGCCATATCAAGTGTTATCCATCAATGAGTTTGGTGTAGTGACTATGAAGAGCATAAAGGATAGGCATGAATATAAAGTCAATTGGCATGGATTGAAGCCTCATCGCATTGGGTAAGTGGAGGTTGCTAAAGCAACCATAACTTTTCAAGACTATTAACAAGGTTCCAAAAGTCTAGTTGAGGACTTGCTAAACTTAGAAATACACTTTTTCCATATCTCTTTTTGTGTGTTAGTTGGTTTTGTTCTATTAGTTTTTATTCTATACTAATAGTTTGTATGATTTAGTTTAATGTTGGTTAGTTTGTGTTTTGTGTTGTTTTGTGCTGCAATGTTTGTTAGTTTGTTTTTGGTTTCGTGCTTAAGTGTTTCAAGATGTACAACGTATTGGGAGAATAGCTAGAGTTTTTTATTAGCATTAATTTTTATGATTTTTGTGCAGTCTAAGCATGTGTAATGAAGGGGCATTTTAATTTGTATATGCATACAAGATCAATTTTTGCTAAGAGTTTGAGATTATTGGACGATTTATGATGTAGTGAAGAGGAATTAAGTCAAGTAGTAGAACAATTTAGGTGAACATAAAGTCAAAAATTCATTTTGAGTTTCATATTGCTTGAAGAATAACTGGCCATTTTCTTGGGTTTTGTTGTGAACCAAGATCATTCACTCAGTAGAGTGGATTTTTTACTCCACCGAGTGTGTCATTCAATACATAAAAGTTAGTTTTGCATTGGTAGAGTGACTTCCCACTCCACCACTCAGTAGAGTGAGAAGTCACTCATCGAGTCCCTTTTAATGCCATGTGTCTCAATTTTTTTTAATTCCCCATACAGTAGCAAACCACTAAGTAGAGTGACAAAGTCACTCCACTGAGCAACCCTTCACTCCACCATGTTGGCCACGATATAAGCCCCAAATATTTTTACTCCACAATACACTTTTTCATTTGTTTCAAATATTTGGTCTTTTCTCTTTCACTTTCCCAATTCAATCTACCGAGCCACTTAGGTTTTTGTTTTTTATTTATCATCTCTACATCATACATTAGATTAAGTAAGTTCTCTTCTTGCACTTTAATTCTTTCAATTAACATTATTTTGACTATCTACTTGGGGTTCTTTGTTATTCATCTTGTACGACTTTGCTCGCTTAAATTGACCTCTATTTGATAATATTTTTAGCCATATTAATTATGTCTGCATTGAGTGTTGGAAATTGCTCTTGAAATTTTACATTTGGATTTTAAATGGTTAAGCATGCATGCATTCTAACTTAGTTAAGTTATGCACACTACATGTTCGATGAAATTCCTCAAAGACTAAGTTCCTTCTTTATGCTTAAATTTTCTTCTTCTTAAAAATTTTCATATGTTAGCATTTTATTTCCACAGTTGATTTAATCATGTTTTACCCTTATGTTCATGCATTGATTTGTGAGAAGCTGGACTAATTATTAAGTGTTTCTTCTTGAGTGAGTTTATTGATTCTTATATTTTGTGGCATTCAATTTTGGCTCTCATTACTTTGTGTAGTGAAACCTAAAAGATCAAAGAAGAACAAAGCATCAAGTTTATCTAGTAATCATCTCCTCGCATATATTGATGAAAAAGATAAAGATTTGTATGAATATTTTATGGAGGTCAATTTTGTCGAACCAATTTATCTGAAGTAACTTTATCTAGATATTGTGGATGGCAATTTAAGGGATGAGACTCTCCCTTTGATTAGAAATATTGGTTGGGAGAAGTTCATTAAAAAGCAACTAGAGGTGCATCCATTTTTAGCATGCAATTTCTTCACATCTTTTAAGTTGTCTTTTGAAGATGAACAAGATGAAGGCACAATCAGTTTTAAGCTTGGTCGAAAGACTCATAATATGCCATTTCCAGAGTTTACACGAAAATTAGGATTTCACACATATGCTATAGGAAAATTACCCAATGCCACCCTACAGGAGAATTGGGAATTCATTCGAGATCTTATAAACCTAGTGCCCTATCAATCTAGCACGCTAAAGGCTCATGCTTTAGGCAGTCATGCACTTCAAGTCTTTCACCGATTTTTGTTCCTCACTTTCTTTAGTTGTCTTGGTAGCCCAAGTGTGATTAATGCTAAGCAATGCATACTATTAAGATGTATGGTTGAGGGTATTCTAATAAATGGTGTTGTCCATTTGTGCCAAAAAATAAAAGAATTATAGAAAATGAAGAGTACTATTAAGGAGACATCATTGGGATGGGTTGCAACTTTAATAGCAAACACCATAGGATATTTAGACACACTACAAGAAAATTTTAAAATAGCAATGGAATTGAAATTTCATAGCTAATTAACAACGAAAAAAAAATTTCATTGCTAAAATTGGTTAAATTTTTTCGATTTAGCAACATAAATAAAAATGGTTATTTTCCATTGCGAAATATGGAGGGAAGTTTTAGCGCAAAAATATAGCTATGAAAATTTGCAATGGAATGCTTATTTCTTTGCTCAATAAGGCACTAGCAGATGGCACAAAAATTTGGAACGAAAATAAGCAATGGAATTAGAATTTCGTTGCTATAATAGCAACGAAAAAATTATTCCGTTGCTATAATAGCAATGGAAAAATTATTCCATTACTAAAATAGCAACAAAATTTATTTTCATTACTATTTTTGCAAACTTGAATTATAGAGGTTACTGATAGCAATCGAATGTAATTTTTGTTGCTATTTTAGCAATAGAAATTATATTTGGTTGCTATTTAAGGAACCTTTAAAATTTTTGGTTGCAAAAATAGCAACAAAAATCTATTTCGTTGCTAAAATAGCAACAAAAATTAATTTTCATTGCTATTTTGGCAAGCTTTAATTGAATTAAGGTTACTAAAATAGCAACAAAAATTAAATTCGGTTGTTATTTAAGTAACCTTTAAAATTTTCAGTTGCTTAAAGAGCAACCGAAAATATTTTTCGTTGCTAAAATAGTAACGAAAATTAAATTCAGTTACTATTTAAGAAACCTTTAAAATTTTCAGTTGCAAAAATAGCAACCGAAATTACTTCCGTTGCTAAATTTATGTTGCTATTTTAGCAACGGAAGAGATTTCGGTTGCTATTTTCATTTTGCCCTAACTATAAATTATTGCCCTTTTTCTTTCTCTCCTTATCTCACAGTTCACTTTTTTCTTTCTCACTATCATGCCATCTTGCCTTCCTCCTCCTCCTCACCATCTTACTTCTTCCTCCTGTTCCTCCTCCCCCTTTCCCTTTCCCTTTACCAGTAAACTTCTCCGATCAGGTATTTATTATCTTTTATTTTCTTCTTTTGTTCTGTTTTGCTATTTGTTTCCTCAGGATCATTGCTTTTGAATGCATCGGCCATTAAATAACCTCTTTTTAACATGGTGTTTTTGATGAATATTATTTCTTTCCTTTTAAAATACTACTGGAGAGTTTAGTGTCAGTTATCACCCACAAGTCATTAATTTTGTTCTTATTGGCTTTAAGAATTACCATTGATCTTAAAGCTACATTTTTATTTTTCTAGAAAGTTCTTAAATTCTCTATGGGAAGGGTAAAGTTGAAGACCTCACTGGCCTCAACACATATATCACTAGACCTTTTGATTCCAATTGCATCGTCATTCTAGCTTCTGATGCTTTCGGTAATGACTCATCCTCCTTTTCTGCTCAACTCAAAGCTTTGTGTAATTTTCTTTTAGGAATTTTAATTTCTTTGTGTTCTTTGAATATTTGCAAGGTATGAAGCACCAAATTTAAGGTATTCCTAAGAATGCTCATTTCCATTATCTATGGCCCACATTGCTTGAAGATTTCATGATATGATTTTTTGTTTTTTTTGCAGTAAAATCATGTTCATTTCTTTGTTTTGAGTTTGTTTTTGTGCACTCATTGGTTGAAAGTAATGGTCATGTCTTGTCTCCTATTATTGCTTCATGGGGATTAATTATTTAGATTCTTTTGTTTTCTTGTGGTTTCCTTTATTGCAGGAAAAATATTTTTTAATGGCAGATTGTAATCTTCACCCATTTTTTATTTTTTAAACCAAACGAAACAAAAGGAAATTATTTGTTTTCTCATAAAATGGCATATATATATATATATATATATATATATATATATATATATATATATATATATTATGAGTATTGACAACATTATTATGAGTTTTCACCAAATGAATGAAGAGCCTTTCCTTGAGGCTTGGGAGAGGTTCAGGAGGCTATTAAAGAGTTGTCCGCATCATGAAGTAGTAGTTTATCAGTTGATGACAATTTTCTATACAAGGGTGAATCCACTTATAAGGTCACTCCTAAATGTAGCATCTAGTGGTTTGTTCATAAACAAGTTGTCAGAAGAAGCCTTTCACTTGTTAAATGAGATGGCAGCAAATGATTCATAATGGGCAACCTAAGAAAAGTTCCAAAAAGGCAGGATGTACACAATGTTGATGAAGTTGCGATACTAAAGGCATAATTAGAGCATATGAAGAAGGAATTTAATGGATTGAAAGTATAAAATGTGGTTGTAATTTCTCAAGATTGTGTAGCATATGAGAGTGGACCAAATGAACAAGAAAGTGGAGTTGTAGGAGATGTTAATGCAGTGGGAGATTATAGAAGAAATGACCCCTATAACAATACATATAATCCAAGTTAGAGAAATCACTCGAATTTTGCTTGGAAAGAGAGACATCAGAATGCTTTATCATCTCAACCATAAGCAAGAGCTCCCTTCAGCCAAAATGTTAATCATAACCACAACCAATCTGATTAAGCATAAGTGATAACCCATTACCAATCTCCATATCCATCACACCATCATCAAAACCAAGGTTAAAATCAAGGCCAACACTCAAACTATAATCAAGCAAACCACCTATCGGGATTCCAACCAAAACCACCCATTCATGAGAAGAAACCAAATTCAAAAGATATATTTGCCAGCATCATAAATAGCCAGCAACAATTTATGTTAGGCCAAGAGACAAGGTGAAAATCTCAAGAAGAATGGAATAGAAACGAAGATAAATAAAGGGAACTTGGAAACACAAATTGGACAATTGGCAAATTCCTTATCCACATAACAAATTGGGGTTTTTCCATCAAATGTTGACTGCAATCCAAAGGAGGAAGCCAAGGCAATCACACTAAGGAGTGGCAAGGAGGTAACACAAAGAGAAGACAAATGTAAGTCGTATTTGCCATCATCATCAAATATAAAGGAGCCAACATGGCCAGTAAGTGACTATAAACCTAGGGTAGAGGTACATGTAGAGGCTCCTAGTGCTGATAAGGGTAAGAACATAGTGAATTATAATATAGGGGATCTTGACATAAATAGGTTTCCTTTTCCTGCTATAGCTAAGAAAGAAAAGAAAAATGGGTAATTGGCTAGATTCTTAGAGATGTTTAAGAAATTGCATATCAACTTACCTTTTGCTGAAGCTTAGCTCACATGCCCATCTATGCAAAATTTATGAAAGAACTTTATTCTAACAAAAAGAAATTAGAAGGGTGTGGAACTGTGCAACAAACAGAGAATTGTAATGCTATCATTATAAATAAGATTCTTAAGAAATTAAAAGATGCAGGTAGTTTTACTTTACCCTATGAGATTGGTGAGAAATTTGTTGGAAACACCTTGTGTGACCTATGGGCTAGTATTAATTTAATGTCATATTTTATGTGCAGGAAATTAAACCTAGTAGATCTTAAGGACACAGGTATGAGGCTTCAACTAGAAGATAGGTTGATAAGGAAACCAAAGGGAGTGATAGAGGACTTACTGGTAAAGGTGGGGAAATTTATTTTTCCTATAGATTTCGTAGTGATGGAGATGGAAGAGGACATGAGAGTGCCATTAATTGTAAGGAGACCATTTTTAAACATGGTAAAAGCCTTGATCAATGTGTATGGTCAAAAGGTCACCCTTAGGTTCAACAATAAAGAGTTGGCAGTGGATATAAACAAGGCTCAAAAATATCCATCCAGTGATTTGGAGGAGTCTATTTACTTTGTGAACAAGGTGCAAGAATGTGTAGAAGAAACTCAAGAGAAGGTATTGATAGATGACTCATTAAAGCCGATTTTAATGCATTCTATAGAGAATAAAGACTTAGATGAGGTAGAAAGAGAGATGGTAACGGCAGTAAAAAAGAAGAGTGGGGAAATTTTGCACGATCTTGAGCAAAGATGTGAAGAAGAGGATCTAAGTGAGGAAGAGTTTGCATCACATAAGGGATATTCAAAAATTGAACTCAAAACTCTTCCCCCTCATTTAAAATGTGTTTTTGGAAAATGAAACAAAACCGGTGATTATCTCTTTTATGTTGACAAGTTTTGAAGAGGAGATGTTGATCGAAGTGTTGGAAAGGTACAAGGCAGCAATTGGATGGGAAACATTGGACTTATAGGGGATCAATCTGAGTTACTACATTCACCGAATTTAGATTGAGGAAAAATACAAACCAATGGCTCAACACCAAAAGCGGCTAAATCTAGCAATGCAAGAAGTGGTTAAGAAAAAGGTACTCAAGCTCATTGATTCAAGTATCATCTATCCCATCTCAGATAGTAAGTGGGTGAGTCCTGTACAATGCATCCCAAAGAAAGCGAGAATGACAGTGGTTAAGAATTAGCTTGATGAACTCATTCCAACTTATACAATTATGGGTTGGAGAGTCTATATAGATTATAGGAGACTGAATAGCGCCACTAGAAAAGATCACTTCCTTTTGCCATGTATTGATTTGATGTTAGAGAAGCTAGCAGGGAATGGGTTTTATTATTTTTTAGACAGGTACTTTGGATATTTATAAATTCACATATCACCTGAGGACCAAGAGAAAGTGACCTCCATTTGCCCCTATAACACTTTTGTCTATAGGAGAATGCCCTTTGGGTTGTGCAATGTACCGATTACATTTTAGTGGTGCATGATGGCAATTTTCCATTATTTCATAAAAAAATTTATGGAAGTGTTTATGGATGACTTTACCATATATGGGAAAGATTTTGAGAGCTATTTAAAACATCTCAATTCAGTGCTAGGGAGGTGTGAGAAAACCAATCTAGTGTTAAATTGGGAGAAATGCCACTTTATGGTGAGGGAAGGCATTGTATTAGGACACAAAATTTTAGAAAATGGAATAGAGGTGGATAGGGCCAAGGTAGAGGTAATAGAGAAACTCCGACCCCCAACCAGTGTCAATGGATTTTGGAGCTTTCTATGGTATGAAAGGTTTTACCCAAGTTTACTAAAGATTTTTCAAAAATTGCCAAACCCTTGTCAAATATACTGATGAAAGATGCTTCTTTTGATTTCACAAATGAGTTTTTATAAGCAATTGAGACATTAAAACAAAAGCTTATTTTAGCTTCGGTGATTATCTCTTCGGATTGGGATTTGCCATTTGTGCTAATGTGTGATGCAAGCAATTTCACAATAAGAGCAGTGCTAGGACAAAGAAATGAGAAGGTTTTTGTGTAATTTACTATTCAAGCCATACCTTGACTGGAGCTCAGGTTAATTATACCACAATTGAGAATGAACTACTGGAAATAGTCTTTACATTTGAAAAGTTCAGGCCACATTTGCTGGGTGCAAAAATTGTGGTATGGTTTGATCGTACGATATTGAGACATCTCTTTGCTAAGAAGGAGTGGAAACCGAGGTTGAGTAGATGGGTACTCCTTTTGTAAGAGTTTGACCTAGAAATTAAAGACAAGAAAGGGGAAAAAAACTTTGTGGCAAATCACCTATCTCGACTTGAGTACGATCACATTGAAGAAGGGGAAATTTTAAATTTTTTCCCTGATGAACATATATGTGCTTTATTCATGTGTGAAGTTGATGTTCCTTGATTTACTGATTTGGCAAATTTTCTTAAGAGTGGATATATGCCAAGGGATTACACGTGGCAATAAAGAAAGAAAATAAAAGCTGATACGAAGCACTACATTTGGGATGACCCTTATCTTTTTAAGTTGTGTGCTGATCAAGTGTTTAGGAGGTGCATTCCTCAAGAGAAGTAAGGAAAGATCATTAAAGCATGTCATAGTGGAGAGGCCAATGGACATCATGGACCAAACATAACGGTATCGAAAATTCTATCTTCTATGTTTTATTAGCCTACCTTATTTAATGATGTGAAAATGTATATTCAATCTTGTGATCATTGTCAAAGGTAGGGAATATATTTATAAAAAATGAGATGCCATTGACCAATATGCTTGAAGTAGAGCTATTTGATTTGTGGGGTATAGATTTTATAGGACATTTTCTAGTGTCCTAGGGAATTGAATATATTTTAGTGGTAGTAGACTATGTGAGCAAATGGGTAGAAGCCATAGCCACTAGGACTTATGATGCCAAAGTAGTGTTGGAACTTCTAAGAAAAAACATATTCACCCGATCACTACAAGAAAATTACAATTTAGCAATGAAAATTAGCAACGAAAAATATCATTTTTGTTAGTGTAAGCCCTAGCCCCAATGTATTGTAATAAAGCACTTTGAATTAATAAAATGAGGCATTTGTTTTATCCTTTGTATTCCTGTGCATATCAATTGATAAAACTATCCAAGAGTGTTGTTTCGGTTTAAGTTATCATGTGTGAGGCACATGGTTGTAAGACCTTGAAACAAATTAGACATCATTCTAAATATCCCTAGTCAGTCATTGTTATGGGAATAACAATGAATTAAGACTAGTATGCTCTCTCTGATATTATGAGTTCTGTCTTACGGATCATTAGGACAAGAGTGTCAATCAGATATCATAGATATATGTTAAAGAACATGGCATCTGGATACGATCCGCTCATGAGAACACTACATGGTACAAGTCATAAGTGTTTCTCATATGCAAGTTTTGTATCGGAGTTCTTAGACCTGAAATCTCTATGAAACTCTTTATGAATTACTATGTACTTTGACATACACCTAACGTGCTCGTAACAGAGTGACAAGTACGAGTATGATTGGGTATGCATTGATTCATGTTAGAGAGCATGAGAGAAGTGAAGGGATTACCCCTCTCAATAAGAGAGAAAATATCATCGGCCACTTGATCAGTGAACTGAGAAGTGTATGGCCATACCGAGATGAAATAATGAATAATCATTATTTATCTGAGAGTTCAGTGTCACTGGAATATCAAGAAATGAATTAATATATATAAGGATGACTAGTTCCATGCCTTATATTAATTCTTATATTTATGGGTAAGGGACTATGCAAAATTTCATTAGGTCACTAAATGCCTTATGCATTTTCATTTAATTTGGAATGCTATAATATCTTGTTAGAGAATATATATAGCCTTTGAATTAATTTATTAATTCATTGCCAACATTAAATGGACCTATAGGATCGCACACAAAGTATTGGGCTTAAAATATTTAAATTAAGTATTGGACATTAATTTTGGCTTTTAATTAAAGTCAAATTAGTGTGTGTAATGGGTTATAAAATTTCTATTGGGCTTTGGTCCATGAGAGAGAGAAATTCAGCCCACAAGGTTTAATTTCAATTAATTAATTATCTTGTGTTAATTTAATTAATTAAGTATTAAAACCTAAAGGATTTTAATTGAATTAATTCACTTAATAAATGGATGGTGTGGCCGAAATTCCAAGATAATATCTATGGAATTTTGGCACATGATTAATTCTTTTATTAAGTGATTTAGTTAATTATTATGTCTTACATTTATCTTAGATTAAATCAAAGGATTATCTTGGATTAAATGTATTATCTTAAGGTGTTTAAATCAATATATATTACTTATTTTAGGAAGTGATTGAGATTGAATTAATTATCTTAAGATAGTAAAATTCAAATCAAACACTTGCCAAAAGATAAGGATATATATTAAAGAGATAAAACCCTAGGAGGTGTGAGAATAGAGGGAGTGGCGTAAATGGCTGTTCCTTGGCATTGGTGATCGAGACCTAAGGCGGACAAAGTCACCTTAGCTGCTGGGCATCATCAAATTTAATTTTCAAAAGGCATCATAAGTTGTAACTTCTACAACCCTAAAATTGCATGTTTCGTTTCTTGCCTCGGAATTGTATGGTATGTATGATAAAAATTTTTGTTTTTCCGCTGTGCCATCATTACATCCATACCATGTCATATTCCATCAAGTTTTCCGTTGCTAATCAAAAATAGCATCGGAAATTTCGGTTGCTAATTCGGCAATTGCTATTTTTAGCAACGAAAATTGAATTCCGTTGCTAACTTCAACAATGCAAGATTTGGTGAATTGGTCAATTTTAGCAATGAAATATAAATTTTCGTTGCTAAATTTAGCAACGAATATTGATTTTCGTTGCTAAATTCTATTGCTAAATTCACCCATAAGTAAAAAAAATTAACGACGGTCTTGTCCATTGCTAACATATGACTGAAATCAATAGAGAAAGGAATATCAATTCTCCACCGAATGATTGAGAACTTTCAAACCCTAAAAACATTGATAAAAGGACAAAAAAGTACAATGCAAAAAATAAATAAATAAATTAGAGAAGGCAAGTAATTCCAAAATCCAAACAATAAGAGCATTACACCGCAATGCTAAACAGAAAACAACACATTATACAAAGAGATTAATTTAAAAAAAATGAGGTTAAACATGCACAAATAACAACTAAGAAAAAAATTCAAGTCTTTAATTTAGATTTCTACGATTCTACAGTATCTACTCTTTAAAGTTAGCACAAAATTAAAACAATCATAAGATGCCTAATGGCACTGCTATAAGAAATTGCATTTTATAATGACAAATGCAAATGCAAGACTTTCCTGGCCTAGAAAGGAATCCTCCCTTGTGTTCTCCTATTTATCTAAAGCAGACTTTCGTAGCTTGGCATTTTTCTCTTTAGTTTCCTTATCGCTTGCAGATTCTCCTTGCTCTTCCTCCCCCTTAGATGATTCAGAATCCTTATTAGCAATTTGCATATCCAACAAAGCATGCATACAGATAAAACAACTAAATAGAAATTCAAAGAAAAGTAGAATGTAATGAATTATAGTTCAATTTCTTTCAAACGAACAAGACGAACCTAAACAGAGATATGCAACATACAAAAATACCAAAATCTTACATTTTCTTCTTGATTGCTTTCAAAATTTATAAAGAAACACACAAATGATGCAGTAAAAGAAACACACAAATGATGCAGTAATAATAAAAGCTTTCATACCTATTAGGGTCCCAATAAATTAAGAATCAGACAGAATCAATCCAAATTCCGTTGCCACAATTTGGCTTATTAAATTACAAGCAACATTCTTATTCCATTTTATTACTAAAAGTATAAATTTTAAAAATAAAAATCGACAGATTAAAGAAGGAGAAAAAAGCTTTTACTGCTCTAAAACCACATTCATACCATAACTTTCTTCATTCTATTCCTAACTTTCTATCTTTCAAAATACAATCTTCAACTACTAATAATTATACAATCTTTAAATTAGTTGGTTCGGCTTAGCATCAGTGTATGTAACTATAGCTAGAACAAAAAAAGACAAAGGCATTACATTTTCTTTTATAAGGAAACAAATGCTAGACGCAATAACAAGTATACCATGATAATTCTTTTATTTTTTATTTTTTTCCTTCTTTTATTACTTTGTATCATTTCTGATGGACTTCAAATTACCCCAAATAAAATAATTAAACAAATTACCCTAAAATTTATTATCTTGTGTCATTATCCCAAATGTTTTTGCTATTTTCGGACCATTATACCGCTAACCAAAAAAATTATCATATTTTTTTTTAAAAAAGAGCAGACTCTAAAGCTTTAGTGAATACTCTTAGTTAGAAGTATGGCCATAGAAGAGAGATTAACCTAAAATAATGGCACCATGTAAATCTGCACTAAGAATACATTGAGCCAACAGGTTTCTCCTATAAAATTGAACTAAAGCAGTTCAGGATCCACAGACATGCACATTGCAATATCAAAATAGACAAAAACAATTGAAATCCTACCCAAAATTTTTAAGAAGCCGGATGATATAACCCTTTCACAAAGATATAGGGAACAATGAGGTAAGCAAAGTCCATACACTAGCCTAGTTTTTCCTCTGTATCCCTGTCCAATCCCAATTATACGAAAAATCTGTTAAAGTAAAAATAAAAATTGATTTTAAAGAAATCATGTAACCTCATCCACTAGTTGATGAAATAAACTTGGAACTATCATTTGTTTTCCTAGAAAGCCCACTGTAAGAGGAAAAAAAGATAAATCATCTATAAGCATAATCTAGTAGTAGTCTTGAGGTGTAGATAACAGAAGTATTAGAATAATATAAACACAAATATGCTCACTACTCGAAGGTAAAAGTCTATGAAATAAAATAAACATAATAACTAAACCTACGACTTAGTGATCCCATCTTGGCATTCATTTTTTTCCTTTTAACAAGATTAGATACAATAAAAAAGAAATCAAATCTTTGAGCATGTTTAATATGGCAGTCCTTAATAAGAAGGTCTACGAGATGTTCAGCAAAGCACTAGTCTTGAAATGTATAGACATTTTAGCTTTTGAATATGCAACCAACCACATTATAATTAAAATTGAAAGGATTACATAGATTACATAGAACACCAAAAAAAAATTATTTATAGCATCACAAAAGCTTTCATTCAATTTCCAACAGCATTTAAGTAAACTTGAGTTCAGTCCAAAACTATAAAAGATGGAAAAGAAGATGATAATAATTCAAAATGAAAATCAATCTTATAAAATAAATTGTTTAGCAGTTAGATTTTATACTATATGGTCAGTTTTGCAGCCAATAGAGAAAGAAGAAGAAGAAGAAGAAGAAGAAGAAGAAGAAAGCAAAAGTAAGAGATAAACATTTTATAGGAATTCAAGCAATCATACAAAGCTGATGGGTAGAAAAATTGCATTTGAACATCAAATATCATATTAGTATCCATCACAAGGTAAATGGTTCCTTCAAATTTCAAGATAAATATTAACTAGGTCAATATGCAAAAAAGCTATTAAAGATCTTGTAGCCCCATTTAGGCTGGTTCAATACAATCATAACTCTATACTACCAATGACTCAAAGGATAATAAATTTCGGACTCAAAAACATGTCTATTGATGTGTAGTATAGATTTTTGGATTCTACTCAAATGTTATACTTGTTTTTTAGGAAAGAAGTACAAAGAAGAAAGACAAAAAGAATGAACAAACAATTAAAATTATGCTTCTCTGAAATTTAAGTCACATGAAAAAGTATGAATATTTACTGAATTAGTTGATAGCAAGATACCTATTAATGAATTGATCTATAAAAGATATATATGTTGACTGCATTTGTTTGCCCTCATCTATGAGCTCTATCTTCAGCCTAAAAAGTTGCTCAAAAATAGATGCATGCACAAACTCTTCACAAAACATAATAATCTATATGTTGAAAATAAAGATGATATTGCTTACATGCATGGGGCAACCATCATTGAATTCAATAGCAAACATTTGGGGCTCTTCAGTAAATCAAACAAGTGAGCTTACTATAGATAAAGGCCGAACAATAATAGCATGCAGACATCTAATTAATATTCTCAGCAAGCGATATGGTAATACATATAAATATTACATATATTGAATACATGCAATAAGAATTTTCTGTATGGTTTAAATTTTATTTATATCCAATGCATAAGGCATACATCTCCAACTGAAGAAATGCAAAATAAAAGCATTATTCCAGCAACAAAAAGATTAAAACAAAAAATAAAACTTACATGAAATATATGTTTAATTAGTCCTCTTTTCTCTATTTTTGAAATATTAGACAAAAATGAGAGAATTCATTAAATGGTGTTTTTGTCGGTAAGTGGGGATCAACCAGCATAATGTCAGCATAAAATCCCAAATAGTCACCATAGGATACTGATTTGATAGAATATTAATGTAATTTACGTTTAATTAATCATGGTATACTAGCCATTGATTTTTGGAAAAAGGTATTATAGTTAGTGAACTTTAATCTTTTTCAACAAACCTATGTTCTTTTAAAATGTGATATTAATTGTTTACATGTAAAGTAGAAGGAACATATTTATTTATTAAGTGATAAAACAAGAAGAAGAGTTGTTGCAAATGAAAAAAGTAATGCAAATTGACCAACTAGAAGCTGCAATAACACAAGCAAGACTTTAGAAGATAATTGCTTATCCAAAACATAAACAGTATACTTTTCTCAAATTTAGCCCTTTCTTCTTCTTCATTCTAAGGATGAACAACTATCTGATTTGTTTCCTGCAAAATCATGAAGATATATAGCAACACAGAAAGCTGAAAATAGGCCAAAAGAATGGAAACTATATATACCTCTGCATCATCAACAATAGAACCCATGATAGCTATTCAAATCAAATAGCTTTTAACCAACCTAATATCTAAAATTGCTCTCAAAACAAAAAAAATTACCATTGATAACGATCTTAAATGTTTGTGAAATATCAATGATAAGTATTTATCAAACCCTTAAAATTTCAAGCAAAAGTTAAGACACTCGAACAACAATAATCTAACATAATATTATCCAAAAATAAAATTGGACAAATTTATATTTTTAACAAAATAAATTTCACAGCAAACACCATTATGATGAAACACAATCTCTAATCTAAAAATTTAATGAGAATATTCAAAAAGATCAAATATTCAAAAATTAATTGTATAAATAAGCTTCTTTATTATATAACAATTATTAAAATTCAAATTACCGTCAGGTGGCCAAACATTAGGCCCATAGAATGGCTTCTCCGCTTTACCATCATCATCAGGAACATCAACTCCAATGTAATACCCTTCCTTGTAATATTCCTTGTAAGCTAACTGATAAAGATAGAAAGGGAAAATAGAGCTATACATTGAATTACAATGATCAAGAAGCAAAAGAAAAGACCTAAGGGTCGAGATAGCTCACTAAAAATTTAAATTATCAGTAGTTGGTCACCTAAAGTCATAGAATTATGAGAATTTGAGCTAATTAAGGAAGCTATTGTTTTTCTTCCTTGATTTTTAGCTAATGACTTTAGTCGCAACCACTCGTACCTTCCTTTTAAAGGCTCATCCTTCACAACATCGTAGTTATACCTGCCATCAAGTTGAATTTTATTCTTCACTTTTAGATTTTCGTGCACCATTTTCTCAGGAAACAAATGATTGTTAAAGTTAATCTTAAATTGATTTCTGCATTGCATTTTTAATGTGCATGCATGAGTGAAAAATGTTGTTAAATTCTAGACTCTAATTTGCTTACTTTTCTGCAAATCATTTTTGAACATTCTTTTTCGCTTCCATGAAGAATTCATTGAGCTCAGCTTCTGTTGGCATCTTCACAGCCTTTGATCTGCGGCGAGAATTTGCCTCCGGTGATGGTTTAGCCATCGAATCCAGTTCGTCTGACGATTACGCTCGAAGATGGCTTGATGGCGTCGTCTCCCTCCTATGCGCACACAAGACGAAAATAAGAAAATTAAGAACAATGATCATAAATAAATAGCAGAGAATCTAAAAAAGAAAGAATTAAATGGATCACTGGGAGTTTGAATTTTGAAATTGAAGAGACTTGTGACTTTACGTAGAATTAAAAAATAATAAAATTAAAAGAATAATGAATGCCTTTATGTACAGCTATAATACGCTGACGTTTCAATTTCAACTCTCATCCTACAAAAGAAAGGTAAAAAGAAAGAAATTCAAAATTCATAGAACCAAATGATTTAAAGTAAAAGCAAGCAATTAGAGCTCGTCGAAAATTTAGCTTGAATTCTTAAATGAAAAATTCACTTCTAGATCTGCGAATTTGTGAATTCTCTTATCTCTTGATCCATTACTAGAACAACAAGAAGCCAAAGTGTGATCCGAGCTAGCGTAAGAACATCTATCCTGAACAACACTCCAGTGATCGGAATCCAACTCCGGTAAAACCGAAACTGGATGGTCAGGCGTAATCATGATGCATCTTCTGCTTTTTGTGTTGAGCTCAATTTACGATATAAGTTATTGATTATTCTCCACTTTTCTTTTTTGGGAACTTCCATTAGCAGCGGTGGAGGCATCTCACTCCAACCTAGCCATTTTCGTCATGGAAATCTCCGAAATTCCTCTCTTTTCTCCCGTTTCCTCGTGTATTGATGATCATGATAGAAAGGTGGCATTCAAAGCTGATGGCGAAGATGAAGAGAAGAGAAGAGAAGAGATGGGGGCTAATTTATACCTAGGCAACAAATAAAAAAATTACATAAATACCCTTAATTTTAGCAACGAAATTTAATTTTCGTTGCTAAATAGCAACAAAATATATTTTCCGTTGCTATTTTAGCAATGGAATTTAATTTCCATAGCTATTTTTAGATCAAAATTTTTTTCACCTCTTTGGGACCAAAATAGCAACAAAATATTAATTCGGTTGCTAAATAGCAACAAAATTTAATTTTCGTTGCTAAATTGCAATGAAATTTAATTTTGATTGCAAAATAGCAACGAAATTAAGTTTCCGTTGCTAAATTTCATCCCAAATTTTTTTGCCATCTAATGCCGCCATATTTGGCATGCTATTTTAGCAACCAAAAATATATTCGATTGCAATTTAGCAACGGAATTTAAATTCTGTTGCTATTTTAGCAACCAAAAATAAATTCGATTGCTATTTTTCATTGAATATGAAAAATAGCAATGGAATTCTATTTAGCAACCGAACTATTTTCTGTTGCTAAAATAGCAATGGAAAGTAAATTTTGTTGCTAAATTAGCAACGTAAATCATATTCCATTCCTATTTTTTGTTCCAAATTTTTTTTGCCATCTATTGGCACCTTAATTAGCAATGCAATCATGATTCCGTTGCTAAATTTTGGTGCCAAAAATTCCCTCCACTTTTAGCAACGAAAGATAACCAAATATTTTTCTGTTGCTAAATCTACAAAGTTTAACCAATTTTAGCAACGAAAATTATTTTTCGTTGCTAAATAGCATTGGAATTGGTTTTTCGTTGCTATTTTTCCATTGTTATTTCAAGATTTTCTTGTAGTGGATATAGAGCCCCCAAAGCCATCATCAGTGATAGTGGTAAACATTTTGTTAACCACCAATTTAAGGCCTTATTGAAAAAGTCTAGAGTTAGACATAAAGTCACTATCCCATACCATGCCCAAGCCAATGGTCAAGTACAAGAGTCAAATCGAGAACTTAAGGCTATTTTGGAGAAAATAGTTAGTTCCTCTAGAAAGGATTTATACCTTAAGCTAGATGAAGCGTTGTGGGCATACAGAACATCGTTTAAGACTCCTATAGGGATGTCATGCTTTAGCTTAGTTTTTGGCAACTCTTGCCACCTACCGATCAAACTGGAACATAAAACTTATTGGACTACTAAATTCTTAAACTTTGATCTTATAAGTGCAGGAAAATGTAGGTTGCTACAACTGAATGAGTTGGAAGAACTTAGGTTTTGGGCTTATAATCATGCTACCAAATGCAAAGATAACACCAAGAAATGGCATGACAGGAAGCTGATGAAAAAGGAATTTGTGCCCAGGATGAAGGTGCTCCTATATGATAGTTGGTTGTGATTATTTCCTAAGAAGTTGAAATCTAGGTGGAAAGAGCCTTTTAGAGTCATAAGAGCGAACAAATTTGGAGTGGTGAATCTGAAACACCTAAGAGATGAGAAAGAGTTCAAAGTAAATGGACATCATATGAAGGCCTATTTTGAATCAACATTTGATGGTGCTTTAGTGATTGTCACCCTTATGGATCCTTGGCGGTACTTAAAAGTCTAACTACAGACTTGATAAATGTAGAACTACTTCTTAACCCTTATACTTATTAGCTTTTCTATTATTTTTATAGCTGTTTATGTTTGTTTGTGGTTCAAAAGATTTTGGCTTAGACATTTTTATTTGTAAGTTTTTACTCGTTCAAACAGTTTTACAATGCTTTGTTTAGACCCCAATAGTTCAAAAGATGGAACATTTTTGGTGATTTTCAAGGGTCATGGTTAGTAGGGTATCCCTGCTAACCATGACATAAGGGTATTTTCACTTCTAAATCAAAGAGAGTTATAGGTCACAATGAATATGTTTTAAGTGCTAATCATGACATAATTGCATGTTTGCTTCTATACCTTAAATTTTTGTAGGTCACGATTAGTAGGTTTTCACTACTAACTGTGACATAAGATCACTTTAGCTTCTGGAACTTAGAGAGCCATAGGTCGCGGTAAGTATATTTTTACTACTGACCGTGAAATATTTGTGCATTCAGTTCTGTATCGAAAGTTTTCTAGGTCACGATGAGTGGGTTTTTTCCTCTAACCGTGACTCTATTTTTTTCAGTCTTAGCCAAATTAAACATACCTCATGGTCAATAGGTTTTCACTATTGATCGTGACCGCTCAAAAACCCTAATTTAAAAATTACATCTTTTAAAACCATTGTCCACTTTCTTCTCTTTCTTCCATTTTCTTTTTCTTTTCTCTCCCATTTATTTCTCTTTTCTCCATTTTTTCTTCTTCTTTTATTTCATTTGGGTCACGATTCGCCTACAATCATCAATAGATAAGCCTTCTTCTTCCTCTTTTCTTTAATTTGTTTGATTTTTGTTTTTTGGCTTTCTTATTTAGAATCATTTCTCCTACTTTGTATATCTTTCTTCTTTTTTTCCTTTACTAATTTTTGCTTTTGTTGTTCTCTTTATTTTGTTCTTATGTTTTGTTTTCTTCAAGTTTCTCTTCATTTGTCTAGATCTAGAGTGTTCTCCATCTCCAACCAAGTAAGTTTCTCTCTCTTATTCTTCTTCATTTTATTTTTCTTTTAGTTTTTGTTTTTCCTTCTTGCAATTTGTGTGTTGATTTTCGTTTTTGTTTTTAATTTTGTTGTTTATTTTGTTTCCTTTTCTTCTTTATAATTTGATTTTTACTTTTTATTTCTTTTTACTCTTTCGTTTTTCATTTTTCTCTTTTTTTTTCATCCTTCACTTGGTTTTTTTTATTTTGTTTTACTTGTTCACCTCTTCACCAATCTTCATCGATTTTTTTAAACCCTAATCTTCAGTTTAATGCTTATTGGGTTTTAAGTTTGTACATAAATGCCCTATAGTTATTTCTCTTTCTTCAACTCTATTGTGTTAATTTTTGAACAATCTCTCATGAGGAGTAGCAGTTTCAGGTATGCATTCTAATTCTTCATCTCTAATTTATGATTACTAATGGCTAAATTATTCTTTTTATAACTGTTGATGATTTGATGAATTAATTCCTCCATTTTTCTTCACAAAATTTTGTTGTTCCAAGTTTGATTGAGTATGATTGTATCAAGTTTTGCTTTGTTAAATTTTTGCCAACCGCCTATTTGATTAATTGCCTGTGTGATGATTTTCCATCTTTTGGCCACTATTTTGGAACTTGGGAATAAAAACTTTTTACTTACTATGTCATGCATTTCGAATTCTCATAGATCCTATTCATATTTTGTTGCTAATCATTAGCTTTAACCTGCTGACTGTGATCTCTTGCTTGAATTACTTTTTTTGATTTAGTAAATTGAGAAAAGATAGGCATATACTAGTTGTTCATAGGGCATGTGGTATAAGAAATTTTTCATATTGTTCTTGATTCTTGCTGGGTACATTATGCTTAGTTAGAATTATGGACCTCTTTATGCAATTTGATGCTTGTATATTGCAGATTGGTACCTTGGGCATTTTCTTATGCAGGTTCATTCGAGAGCTTGTGTTTAATGTTTAGTCAAACAATTGGGAAATTATTTTCATGCATTTTGTTAATTGATAACTTTAATAATTCTCATACATCATAACATGATCACCCCTTGTGTTTACTTGTGTCTGTCTTATCAACCGAATTCTTGGGCTATATTTGAGACTTGATTTATTTTACAGGGCAATTTACTGGTAAATGCTTGCTGTTTGTGAGTAAAAGTTGGCAACTTAGTTCTTAGTTCTTATTTATAGTAGCCTTTTGTGCTTTCAATTGCTAGCAATGGATTATTTTTGTCTATAATGTTGCTTGTGTGCTATTTTGGTAACACCTAATGGTTAGACTGTAGTTTGCAAGTGTACAATTTGCATTTTACATGGGTTGACATGTGTTCATATCACTTTGCCTGCTAACTTAAACCTTTAGATTGTAGTTTACAAGTGTACAGTTTGCATTTTACATGGGTTGACATGTGTTCATATCACTTTGCCTGCTAACTTAAACCTTTCCTTGTCTAAGATAAAACTTCCAACTTGCTTGCTATTTATTTCAAGTTTGCTTTCGAACACACCAATTCCCACATACACTAACATCTTTTTCATGTCATATTATTTGAAAAGATCTCCATTGATAATTAAGCCTCATGCTCGGATTATACTTTACTGGAATTTATGAGTTTTAAGCATTTGCAGTATACTCATGCATTTAGCAATTTCAAGTGGCTTATTGCTTTGTGAATACCATGCCATTCCACAGTTGTCCTTTATATGTGCAGTTAGCCAATGCATAGTTATGTCTCTCTTTATAGCACTATTGTAAGGGTAGTTGTTTGTTTGTGCCTCTGAATACTATTTGCATTGTGCTTGTGTTGCTTCAAGGTATATCGACTAAAACAACTCAACCCACAGGCTACTAGTTTCCAAAGGATAACTCAGTTATCATGATTGAGTGCCATATAACTTGAGTCTTGTTGTTTTTGTGATTTTCATCCTCATTGATACCATATTCTATTTATTTATAGGGCATGATCTTATTTTAAGTTTTTTGCTTTGTGATCCCCATGCTTACACCTATTATACTTAATCATTGAAGGCCTATGTTATTTTAGGATGTTGATTTTGACATAGGATGTTATTGGTTTGTGCTAATTATTGTTGCTAAGATTGCCCTGTCAATAGTGTGATTACATATTGCATTGTTAGATTCCAACTTGTTGAGACATTCATTTTTTATTTTCCAACACGATTCTCCTTACATGCTTTTGCTAGCAAGCCTTAGACATTATAAAAAGGCTGAGAGTTTTGCAACTATAGTGCATTCCTTGGTTATTGTCTCTATGCTTTAGGATTGTTGAGGTTCACACACTTTAAATGTGTCTGCCAGTCTTAGCTACCTTGGTTGAATCTGTTGATTCTAATGTTTATACTTCTTGATTGAGACACCAATTTTGCTAAACTTTGATTGCATCTATTCTTTCTATCCATGTTATGTTACCATTTATGCCTCATTTTTTATTTCTTAAAGCTTGATATAATAGTTCTGAATTGGTTACTACAATTAACATTTGGGGAAACTTATTCTTGCTTTGTTTTATTATTTGTAGTGGCACCCAAAAGACCTCACGCTCAATCTGTTCTACTTCTTTCCAGCTAGCCTCTATCAACCAATCCACCACCTGAGTCAAGTCAACCACCTACCACTAGAAAAAAAGAAGAAATCAAAAGCTCCTAAAGTGCCTAGTTGGGTTCCAGTAGACCTCCACATAAGTTATGTAATTCTATCTAAATTCCAATACCTTCCATCGACCTATTTATACATGAGTCTACTAGAGAAGTTGGAAATCAAGAATGATGTAGAAAGGCTAATTGTTGCCATAGGCTAGGAAAGATTCTTTGCTTGTAGGGACCATGTGTACCCTGATCTTACAAGAGATTTTGTAACCACTGTTTAGTGTAAAGTTGAGGAAAATACGGAGGAAGATCCAGAAAGGGTTACTTTTGATTTAGAAGCCACACCACACAACACGACTTTTGTTGAATTCTTTGATGCTTTGGGATTTCCTGCCTTTGCCCAAGATGCTTTCTCGACTACAATAAGAATATAGTATGGGATGAAATCAAGGATCCTTTATCCGATGTTAGATACCAATCAGGGACAACAAAGTCCCATCACTTAAGGGATCACCCCTTTAGAATTCTGCATAGATTCTTCTCTCTGTCATCTATAAGCCATGTCAAGTCAGCAGGGCAGGTCAATCTTTTAGAGGCTCTTTTCTTGATTGCCATGCTTAAAAGGTACCCCATCAATAGTGCATATCACTAGTGGCATAAATTGGAAGAAATCCAACAACAAACCAACCAAGATGAAGAGAATCTCTTTAAGGGGTTGGGTGACTATGTTAGCTAATGTTGTGGACCATATTTTAAATGAGGATAAGGCCCTTTCTACTATGCATACTTAGACCAAAAGTTGTTGAAGAATATAAAGGTGCTTGTTGAGGATGCTATAATGGAGCATGGCATCAGGCTTACTGATAGGGATGAGTTTATAGACAAGATGACCAGAAGTCTAAGCAATCCTCCTCGTGCTTCAGACCAAAGAGTTATCACCTAACTTTTGTGCAGTATGCTGAACTAATAGCAAGGATGGATGCCCTAGCTGCTAAATAAGAGGAGTTCAAAGAGGAGCAGCACCAAATTCTAGTTTCTTTAGGCACTTTGGTCTCCAAAATTGATGTCTTTTTTCCCTCACATATAGCTCCTCCACCACCACCATCTCCTTCCCAAGATTGATTGCAGGGAGTCCTCTACACCTATTTATTTTTTTCTGTTTAGATTTTTATCTTGCTGAGGACAACAAGCTTTTAAAGTGTGGGGTAGGGGAGTACATTTTTAGAGCCCAAAACATTTTTCTTTTTTGTAAATTGTTGAAGATTGAACTTTTTGCTATCTTGATACTAATTTTGTGAAGATTGTAAAGATTTGTTGAAGATGAAGATTGGTTACAATGCTTGTTTTAGGAAGTTTTTGAACCGCAAACTCTATGTTTTTAGTTCTAAAGTTGATTTAGTTTACATTAAGTAGTTGGGTGTTTTTGGATTATTTAGTGGATTGTTTAGTTTGAATTTCAATTTTCAGTTACTTTAATTAGTTTTTGTTATTTTAATCTATTTAATGCTTTTTTTCTATACTTTTTTCCTCATTTTTAGTAGTTTTGTCTCTAGTGTCCTCATTTTTAGTAGTTTTGTCTCTAGTCTCTAAAGTTTGAATAATTTGGTTGTGTCTAATGAGTTGTTGTTGTTAATTGCAGTTTAATTTGAGTTTTCCCAGACTATACTTGATTGAATCAATTTGAACTTAGGCTTGAGAACTGTTTGTTTAGTGAGTTAAGGTAGCAAAAGAGTAGTTGTATGCCTTAATGAGAAATTTTTTATCAATTGGTCATATACCGCTTGATTACTGTTTACATGTGCACATTAGGCTATTTTTGTGAAAATTGTCAAAAAGCAGTGAGTGAAAGTAATGGGGTGAAGGAATTTTAGGATAGTCAAAACCTTCCTCATCACCTTTTGAAACAAATATTCAACTTAGGCAGAATTAAAACATAACTTAGGCAACCTTTCTTTGGCAGTCACATTCAAAATGACTTTTATCCTACCCTGTACTAAATTGTACCATTGTTAGCCCCTTTGAGCCTAATTGGTATTCCAAAGGTATACTATCTAAAATTTTTCTTGATTGCACTATTAATTGACCATATAACTTAAATGCCTTTTTATCTCCCCTAATTTAGAATTGGCCACTCAAGGTTGTGTAATAAAAAAAAATTATATGATGAGTTTGGAATTGAGCTTTGCTTGTTAGTCAAGAAAATTGAGAAGTTCTGAAAGTCTTGGGTCTTGTAAGCTGAATTTTAGAAATCTTAAGACATTGATAATTTTGAGAATTAAGAGTGTTAGTTCAATTGAAATGTTTTATTTAAAAAAATCAATAGAATAAAGATTATGTTGCAGAAATTTAATTTATTCCAGTACTGCAGAAAATAAGTGTGGGGTATATAGCATTTATGAAGGGGTGTTAATTGTTGAGCTAGCTTAAAAGATAATAAAATTTTAGCTCTTACTTCCTCTACATTTGTGAGTTATTCAATGTCCCTTGAGTTTCACCTTTAGTTTTGATAGCAAAGGCAGAAGAGGGGAAAGAGTTATTGATTTCCAGAAAGTTAGGTGGCATTTTTGCTAATGTTTCTGGTTCTATTTTGCTAACTTTATCTCTTCTTTAAAGCCAATACCTTAGCCTTCCATTACAACCTTAATGTAAGTCTTAGTGATCCTATTTTTGCTCTGAGTAATTTAGTGGAGATGACCTATAACACCCTTATCCTACACCTAAACTGACTCACTTTATCTTAAAAGTTTAAACATACTTTACTATGTTATTGAGCCATGAATTATTAAATATAGAGATCTTCTGAAGAAAATGAATCTAATAGAAATGTTGAATAATTAAAAACTTTACTTTATACTTTTGAGTCTCTTAGAACATTCAAGATTTACATCCAATAGTCTTTAGCACAATACATCATTTGAAAATGCAAATAAAAATTCCTGTAACCAAAAAGGACTCAACATCAAAAGCTATACTTTCAGACTCTTTCTCTTGTGTTGGCCCACCTGCTGCAGACATTAACCTTGAGATGATCTCTTAACTCAAAACCTACATGGATAAAATAACTTGTGCTAAGCATACAACTTAGTGGGTATACTAAATATGAAAGACAACCACTCACAATGATTTCATCAAAATCATATAACATGCATAAATTGAAACATTAAAAATGACATGTTAGAAATAAATATATAATAAGATATGCAATTTTAAATAACAATGTAATCCTACATTTAATTCAGCATCCTTAAATATCAATATTGATTAAAATGATCTGTACATTAATAAATATAATCCATGCATTAGAAACCAAGGTTAATCATGTTGTTTCATATATCATATGCAATAGTTATACTATAAATAACTGTAATGTATTTATACTCTAGATTAGCCTGCTTATAAGTATAATAACACTCAAAACAGTCATCTATAATCACACTCAGCAAGCTTTATGTATATACATTTATTTAACATGCAATCAATGGATTAAAAAATCTTGACAAATCTAACAACCTTACGTAGTAAACAATAAAAGCATTTGAAAAGCTTAACAGTTAACTTAGCATGCTTGTATTGTATACTAGCTGAGAATTCTTCATGCATTTAACTCATTTAAGCAAATTTCAAACATTTAAAACCAATTATAAATAGCATACATATATCATGTGTTACTTGGTAACCTCTATTTATTTAAAATTATGAAACAATACTAGCAAATCATGCCAGACATGTAATCAAGCAATATCCTTAACTATTATATGATGCTTGATTTGTACTTTACACTTTAAGGTCTATACTATACTTAGAGTTTAGCCTGCCTAAGTTCTAAAAGTGGATAACAGGAATAGTAGATATTGAGGGTATCAAAACGATAAACAATAATCAGAAAGACCCAAATGGGGCCGACGGTACGATAAGATCGATCAAATGGACCCAAACAAGGTTGCTCACAACCCAAATGGGGCTGTTCATGATCCAGTAGATCAACGGTAAATTAGACCCAAACAGGATTAATGATAGTAGCTGCAATATCCCTATAGGCACCTATTTATCCACAGTTGAACTTTAGTAGCAAGCAATATTGTGCTCAAGTTCATTTCATATATTATGCTTGTGCTTATATTATACAATTTGCACATAAATGGGATCATATAAAAAATACACTATCTCCAGTGTATATATATGTATTTATAAATTCATATAACAATACAAGTATCAGCATTTGAACATATATCATTGTGATCATGTACTTTAATATGTTATCATTCAAGCTCCATATGTGAACATAGTCATGCTAAACATTTCTTATTTCATAGTATAAGTGCATGTTCAAATAAATATACTGTATCATTAGAGTATAAACATGTAAGCATAAACGCATATAACAAGCATGTATATAAGTTTTATCATATACGAATATTCTTATATCATTATCAACAATCTTAACTTATTTACATATATGATTATATATAGACCTTTATCAACAATCATTTTACATGCCATATATAATTGAATGTGCTTCCAAGTAGCCACACATTTATCATAACAACATTTAAACATTTAATATTAAATATATTAAAAATTATGCCTCCAAAATTCTGCACAGAGGTAGAATTTTGTGTCCGATTTGTGTACCATTTTTGATTTGAAAAACGTCATTTTTAGGCCAAGAAACCTTCTACAAACTTATTTCCCTATGTGTCTAGTTTCCAAAACATCAATAATCATCTTAATATCACATATATAACTCAAGATATTTAAGAAAAACCATAGACTATTCATAATAGCAAAAACAGTTTTTGTTACCACTTATAAAATTCATAGAATAAAATGAGAAAATAATTAGACTAAATTTCCTTGAACAAAGTTATACAGGAGTATAGCATTTTACCTACTCTACCAAGATTTATAGCTAAAATACCAAAATTTGTTCCTTGATAGTGAAAACGGTTCCTACTAGATTCAATCTAAAATTTGACATGCATGGAAGCAAAATTAAGCATTGTTTCCTTCATATGAAATTTATCTTTAGAAGTTTATTTTTCATAGAATTTAACGTTTTAGCATTTTGACCATGATACAAAAAAATATATTATATTTTCTACAACCTGTTCCAAAACCAAAATCAACAGCTCACATGGATTTTAATTAAATATTTTGATAACTTAAAGGCAAATTTAGTGTTGGGACCCTTCTATAAATTTGTAGACATATTTCTTATGTAACCATAGAAATTGGAATGGTCTCAATTAAATTTTTCTAACTCAATTTATACTAAAATTAAAGCCATTAATGCATTGGGTTTTCATGTCTTCACTTGTAGTAACACTTCCTAAAATTTTTTCTCTTTTCAATTGTTCATACTATCAAACATTTAAATTATATTTCTACTCAAATTATCTACATACAAGTATGAGAATCCTAATCCAATACTCCTATTGACATGCCATCATATACATGTATAGATTTTTGTAATATCAAACTTGCATTCAGTTTCATTATTCATAAATTCTTGTAAGTACCATCTGTAATCAATATATTATTATTGTATAACCAAATCATGAACAATTTGAAAACAATCAGTAACTGTAGCCTATTCAAAGGTATTATATACATATATAAACATATTAACATTGATGTAATTAGTCATGCTTGTGCATCATTCTCAAAATATACTATATCTCTTAGCAACTTTTTACATCACAATAGCAGGTATGAATATCGTTAATTCATAATGCACATTTGTTCACTTTACTATGCATGAGCTTCATGTATTATATATATACATACTCTTAACTATTATACATGTATAAGTATGCACGTTTATTATGTTTGTACACTTCATCACTGAGCTTGTGAAATAGGTTCGTAAGAGTTATTTCCCATACATGTCACTCACATGTCATGATTTGATCTCATTCACGTATGATCATTATTTATTCATTTCTATACATTCCCATATACTCATGTTATCCCAAGTAGTCAACAAACATGTTTCATCAATTAATCTTACCTATTGCTTTACAATATGATATCATCACATACTCCATGTATTTATCTCTCTCTTATATTCGTTTGTATAATAAAAAAATACTCTAAAAATACTCAAGAAGGTCTAGATAAGCTTTACGATCATTTTGGGATATTTTCGTAAATTTTATGTGAAACAGAGGAGCTATGATAAACATTCTACATAGTGGCAGTTTTCCAATTTCATTTTGTTACCGATATTAAAAATATAAAACATCATGTTTAGGCCAAGTAGTCTCAATAAAATTTATTCCCCTATGTTTCTATTTCCCATAACATCTAAAATCATCTTAATATTATCTCTCTAACTCAAGTTATTGGCAAAACACTAAGGACTACTCCAATGACCCGCCAAATGAAAAAAGGGCTACTATTTTTGGCATTTTTAAGGACCTTAGAGGCAATATTACGTTGTTATTATTATTTCCATAAAATTTGGATGTCCCGGTTCTATCCCAACTAGAATCATCAAATTCAAAGTTCAAAAACTCAACTTATGATCAAAATAGTCACCGGAGGTCAATCTAAATTTTTGGATAGCACTTTCACATTAATGCCTTATATTCTAATTCCCTTACATGCAAAATCATTTGATGATTTATACATGCATGACCTGCCATTCTCAATATCTACTTCATCACAATAAACACATACAAGATCAAAATAATTCCCATACCTTATAATTGAAAGATATCACATATATGCAAATTATTTTCAAAGTTCAAATCCCATACCTCTATCAAAAATCTACTCTTCTTACTTGTTCAAAATGCCTTTGCCCTTTCCTTTTCAATTGCAGGTCTGGTTTTAAGAGAAGAAAAGAATATAATAGCTGATTTAAAAGAGAATAAATCATGATTTACCTTAAAATCCATCAATGAAGTATCTCAAAAACTCACTTTTAACTTAATCAAAACTAACACTTTCAAATATACAACTTTAGATTCTTTCAAAATCAATTATATACAGAATTTTAAAGTTCCCATACCTTGAACCCAAGTTGAAACTTCTTTTCTAGCTCATGCATACTTCTCCTTCTTCACTTCAACCTAACCACCACACGATCTCCCTTCCACAGAACTTGGTAATAAGCTTTAGAGATAAAATTAATAAGAGAGAAAAGTAAATTTTAAATTCTCCCTCAAATTCCTGCATGTTACTCTTTTTTATACTAAGCTACCTTTCCTCTTTCTTCTACGTGATTACCAACTTTAAGAGGTTTTAGTGGGCAAATTCCACTTCACTACTTGCATGTATTGATTTCTTAAGAAAACTACCCAACTATACTTCAAATTTAAACTACAACGAACCATTTAACTATTAACCCCAATTTGACCCCAAAACTTATTTTCTTTACCTCAATTATACCCTTAAATATTTTTATACCAAACAATTCATAAATAAATTGAGATTATTGCTTGCCCTCATTATTCCAATCCAAAATTCACATGTTTTAATTAGTCTAAATCAAATAATAATCCATTAAATCACGTAATTTCATCCAGGGTCATTTTTGGGGCCTTTTATGACCATTGTGGTTCCAATGCTAAATGAGAGGCCTATGACTATTCTGAATTTCAAGTGCAAAACCATGTTATAAAATTTTTGTACATTTATATTTTTGCTCGATTGCTGGAATTCACTGGTAGTTTTTGTTTTAAAAAGCAATAAACTTGTTTTGGCCTAGCGCGCACACACAAGAAATTGTTTAGTATAGATTAGTCTGAGTCTTTTTGGTTAAATTTTTTATTTTAGTGTCTTTTGCAAAGTGTTATTTTAGTTCATCTAAATTTCCTTGTCCTGAGTTAGAGTTTAAACTTTTAAGTTTGTGGATGATTCATTTACTTGAGGGCAAGCAAAGCCTAAGTGTGGGGTAGTTGATAACTTCAATTCAGTGTTAAGTTTTTAGTCAATTTCAGTATTATTTTGAGTGTCTTTTGCTTTGTTTTGCTTGAATTCAATAATTTCTATTCAAAATTCAGTAAATCTTATCTTTTATGTGTTTTGGAGGACTTTTGATGGGTTTTTGTGCTTAAATGTAGATTTTGCTGGTACCTCAAGATTAGCAGGTTTTAGTACTAGCCATGACCTAGTGCTTTATGACAAAATACACCGTTTTAATTATGTCATGGTCAGCATATATGTTGTGCTTACCTTGACTTAGCTAATTTTTAGTCCAAAATCAAGAAGATAAAACCTCACAGTCAGTAGTAATTGTGTATTGAATGTAAGGTATGTAGACTTCAATCCGGAATGTAAGGGAACAATATGTCGCTGTTTGTAGAAATTTAGTGCTAACCATGATCCATCTTAGTCTAGAGGTAGAACTTTAGCATGTCACAGTCGATAGGAATTTAGTGCTAACTATGATCCCTTGTGACATCCTACGATCATTCATATTACTATATATTTGAATGACAATGCCAATAAAATCGCCTAACTATTTAGTTCGCTTCCTAGGATAGATGCAAGGTCGAATTCATGTCAATGTTACAAATATCCTGTAATTATGTTACTATCACTAAGTTACTATTTATTTGGTAAAATTTTCGGTAGCATAACGGCTTATAATTTATACTACCCAAACCTGCAAATGCTCAAATTACACTCCCAAAGAAATATCTCCTCCTCCAATACTCCAATTCCATACATTGCACTTCTATTATCAGTCACAACTCATCAACACAACACAGTAATCACATCATACATTTCATCACATTCACTAACATTTAATGTTCATTAAATGCCACATTTTACACATTAAGTCCCAAAATAAAATATCCTGTTACGTTACACAATACACATATATACAAATATGCATAAAACCACAAGTCCAAAAAGTCTTCATATGTACATGCCACTTGCACTCCTTCCCTACCTCATCTTGAACCTGTCCCTGTGAGTAGTAAAAAAAACCACGTGTTAAGCAACTTTGTTGCCTAGTGGTGTATACATCTACGCAGAATTTCACCTACTAAATACTTTAAGAAAAATTATGATTATACTCTTAGTGTTATATTCACCACATTGGTTGAATTTTAATTCTTATTTTCCTTTAAATTGCCATTTAATTAAATTTACAATTAAATTCTTTATTTAATTTAATAAATTTCTTAATCTTGTGGAAAATTATAGTTTAGTCCTTGGATTCCTTTTTCCTTTATATTTTACCCTATTTAACTCCGATTTTGGTCATTTTTGTTTATTTAGTCTTGTATTTCCTTCTAGATGGTAAATTACCAGTTTAGTCCTTATATTACTTATAAGCTGGCAAATTGCATTTTAGTTCCTAAACTTTTCTTTAATTACCATTTTGCCCCTTCTTCACTTATTTAACTAATCTAACTCTTTTAATCACATTTTTTGTCAAATTACCATTTTACCCCTATTTTTCCCTCGTAATTACATTTTTGCCCTTTTTACCCCATTTAACTCCAATTTTCACCAATTTCATTATTTTATTTCATTTTTAACATTATTTCAGCATAATTTGTAATTTTGTCCTTAAATTTTTACCAAATTACAATTTTACCCCTAATGTGACCAGTGGAAATCCTTGAACCGAATATATGGGACGAGGACTCCAATGCTGTTGGTGGACTGGAGGGATCACTTGTCGTGATCCGACTACTCTAGTGTGGGTGGAGGGACCACTTGTCGTGATCCTTCTGCTCCATTATAATTGTGTGTGCCGGCTATCCAATGTGTACTTTTCAACAAATCTTATGATACTACCACGGTATATGTGTTCCTATGGCTAACCATTATATCCTAAGGTCTCGAACTATCCACTGTACACTAAGGGCAACCATATTTTATAATTTATGTCATTTTTCATAAGTTTTTCCTTACTAATCACATTATGCCACAAGCACTACATGCTCATATTGTATCTCATTATACTTAATCATCATATATTTATTATAAATATATAAAATATCATGTGAAGATAAAGATATCATAGTAATATACATGCAAATATCATTCAGTCTCAATAGGAACTACTATATATCATTTGTTTCTTTCTTCATTTGCATGCCAAATATGCCTTAAATATCATTCTAAGCCATTATATAACTATACATGTTCAAATTATCTTATAATTTCTAAGTTTCCTTAACTTCCATCATTATGTTTCATTATGATTAATTATGTACACTCAACATTTTTCAGTCTAATCAATGCTATTATATTCTCTACCTATAATATTATGTATTTTACATCAAATATGTCATTTATCATCAAGTTAGCTTACATTACCATTTAGTACATAATTCGGCCCACTTAAGATCATGTAGTTTCACTTAGTTTTCTTTGTCAATTTATACTCAAATCATCTTAAATCATCATTTTATCAAATTAGGTTGAATTATTTCTCATTTCTACATAGGTTCACCTAGTTACATAATGTAAAATTTGTATAAATTTCACCAAAGTAAATGAAATTAAGTTTAAATTGTATCCAATAACCTTATATTAGCTTTAAAATGGACTAATATTCCTTCTTCTCTCCTTCTTTCTCCTTGCCTTTATCTTTTCTTTGATCTTCCTCTTTAGGCCAAATTTTGAAGAGAGAAAATAGTAAGTTTAAGCCATGAATTAAAGCAATTAAAAGCTACTAACTAACTCTCCTAATCATTCTCTATAAGCCCATAAAAAATTCCCCAACTAATTCTAAAAAAACATTTGATATTACCTAATTAGGTCAATTCTCTTTCTTAGAAATAATTCCAAATCTAAGATTCTCCTTGGTGTAATCTAACTTCTAGGGTTTAAAAGAGGATCTTAGGAGTATGTGGTGGGAGGAAGAAGAAATGAAGAAAATGGTGGAAATGGATGAGAAAATGGGAAATTCAAATTTCTTAGAGAATGGAATGGAGAATTATAGAATTTCAGGCAGAATAATAGATGATTGTAGACCCCTTCAAATTGACTTTCAGGCCACCAAATCTAAGGCCCAAATTCCTCCATTTACTATTTGATCTAATGGCTTATTTTTAAGCCACTTGTCATCATTTTCTTGATCCCTATATATCTTTTAATTGTGGTACTAATTGTAGGTGATCATGGATTATATTTAATTGCTTTCATGTCCTTAAATAATTAAAATATGGCAATTAAGCCCATTAATTAATTTGATCTCGATTTTTGGCCATTTTTCTGAAATTGATGTTCTGCTGTCAAAATACTATGAAATTTTTCCCCACATTCAGTAGTATATATAGGAGAATGTTTGTAAAATTTCAACTCATTTCAACATTATTTTTGTGTACTTTTGGCTCTAAAGTCAAATCCAGCCAGTCTAAAACCCGAAATTCTACAATTGTAAAAAAATTTATTTTTCACTTCTTGTAGGTCATTGATGATATTTCTAATGACTTTATGCAATCAAAATAATTTTTTGAGCTCTATAGAATATTCTAAAGCTCGATCAAACTTTCGATCTACCCCTTTTATGGTAACTAAGAAATTGCTTCTCGACTCGATTCGAGGGTCTATTTAAGCTTAGTTTTATCTCAAATGTTACCAATGGACTCCATTTAACTCATACAACCTCGTCAATTAATTAACTCTACTTTCCAGTCCGGTCACCCATTCCCTAATTGTTTAGGGGCGAGCACATTTTACCTTTGAGCCTCTGTGATTTTCTGTATATTATACTAGTGCATTTACTTTGATAATAGTTTTAAGGTTAATGTGCATACTCTATAACATATTGTGCATAACAGATGAAATTTTAGGGTGTTACATCCCTATTAGGCCTATATATACCAGATTTTTCTGTTTGGCATAAATCTACAATTTTTTATATCTAAGGTTTCTTTATTTCATTGTTCTTTCATTTTTTCATTTCTTCTACTTAGTATATAGGTTTATACTTGCAAATAAGTTATATTTATATCAAATTACATAGATTAAACACAAATATATAGATTAGATACTTAGTTTCTTCCATTTAAAGCTCATTTTCATTGGAAATTTAAAGAAGAAGACTGAAGAAGCTTGGGTTCCAACTAAGAGTTCTTCCTCACATAAATTTTTGGGTTTTTTCTATCATTTTCTTATTTTATCTTGTAATGCATAGTGAGTAGTTAGCTAGTTATTTGGGGGATCTTTAAATCCCCTATCCTTAATGTGAATATTGAATATTTCTGAGTTTATATATAGATGAAAGGTTTGTTTTACTATTGCTTCATTAAAATTCCATGGGTTTTTATTATTTTAAGTAAATTTCTAGATTTAGATGAATAATTTTATCATATTATCTTGTTTAGATGTTTTACTTAAATGTTGAATGCCATGGATGTTTCTACCTCTTGTCTTTTATCATAAATGTTGTGATTTTGAGAATGCTCCAAAATGGGACTTAATGAGTTACAAATTTTATGGTTTTAAGACTAGAGTTTAGAGTAAAATGAATAGGTTTTGGGTTGTTTGGCTCCGAAATGGTAAAGCAAACCAAACCTAAGATGTTAGACTAGTGCTTTGGCTAATCATCGGACTTGCTCCGAAATGGGATGTTTTGTGATTATAATAGCTTACTCTAGAATGGGATTCTTGGGTAGAGAAGGTTATCCCAAATTCATCTATATAATTTATAGATTAATTTAATTCACATTTGGGTATGGGGAGGATAAGTGAACCTGAACTACATTTTCAATACATAAATTTTCAACTAGTTTAATATTTTGATTACTTGATTTATAATATATTCCTACAATTTTACAATTGTTTTAATTTTCATTTTTCGGTATTTTAAATAGTGACATCATAACACATAACAAAATTTTGGGAATTCTTTAGCATACACTTGATTGTCATTGCTTGCATCTACAATCCCTTGGGTACGATATTCGTGGGTCTTAAATTAATACCCTATATTACTTGTTGATTCAGTACACTTGCTGAGGTCGTGTCAAGCTTTATTTTGTATGCCTAAATATACTAAGTTCATTAAAGAGCTATGTTCAAATAAGAAAAAGTTAGAGGGTGCAGGAACAATCTAATCATCTAAAAATTATAGTGCAATTTTAATGAACAAAATTCCTAAAAAGTTAGAGGATATTGGTAGTTTTACTTTGCCATGTGAGTTAGGAGGAAATTTTGTTGGACATGCATTATCACTACAAGAAAAAGCTTTATTAAAGACCACAGTTTATGGACCGGTCAGTTTTCTGGTCTTTAAAAATATACCAATAAGGACCAATTTTTTATATGGTCTTTAATTTTTAATTTAGTCCATATTATTTGTGATGGCATAAAAACCGGTCCTAAAATTATTAATTTCTGGTCCCTAAAATGACCAAAATTAGGCGGGACAAACCCGCGCCATTTTCTTTGTTTCTGAGAAATTATTAATTTCTGGTCCCCGAAAAAAACCATCTCCTTTTTGCTTTGTTTATTTATTTTTTAACAAAACTTTTCATAAAAGCCATTTGCTTTGTTTTATTTTCTCTCTAACGAAACTTTCTCTGCCCTAGTTTAGCTTGATTTATATTATATACTTGTTTCACTGTCGATCGAACTCCAAATCGCTCCACGATGGACAGCTCCGAGACGATGTGCTTCACAATCGATGGCTGAAGACGTTCTCATAAGAGAAAAAGGGCCAGATCTCTGTTCAAGATTCCAATTATACACGAATCGGAGTGAAAGCAGGCATTTGTGTAAGGTTTGAGACTTGAATTTAAATTTCTTATTTTTAATTAGTCATAAAACATAGTGTAAGGTTAATGGGTCTGTTGGTTCTTCGATTAGGAGTTTAGGATTGTTTGTCCATTATGTGTGGACTATGTAAGTTTCTGCAGAGCTTGATAATGATCTTGGATCACATGACGAATCTATGGAAAAAACTTCTCAAAATGGGCATATGGCCATAGCACTTGTTCTACCTGAAGTGAGAAACACTACTTGTAATGCCATGCAAAAGCTTCTGACAATGGTAAGTTGTTAAAGGCATCCATCATCCTTAAGTCTAAGACATCCTGAAGTCAACTTCTCTGAAAATTTTGATGTGATTTCAGATTATGGAGCTTGATGTGTCGAGGAAGATAGCAGATGCACAGGGTTTTACCACCAGAGCGAATGGTGTGAGGTACTTAGCTGTCTTCTTGATATAATTTTCCAGTTCTCTGTTATACTTGAATGGAGGATTGCTGATTTTTATTTTCATCTACTTCTCGATTTTTTTTTAATTTATATTTTTGTGGACGAATGATTTGTTAACTTTAAAAATATTGTTATGAATAATTAACAAGACATTTTTACTTGCCTGCAAAATCAAGAGAGCAGAGCAAGTGAAAACGATCTTCACACAGAAATTTGTCGGCAAGAGCAGCAAATGAAGAACTGATACGGTAAATATGGCAAAGTATGACTGAAAATCCCACAAATTAGGCAACCAAGAAGAAATGATAATCAAATCTCCTAAAATAATTGACAAATATCAACTACCATGAAACTAGGATAGCTAATCGACTTATTCAAATAGTTAGATTGAAGAAAAAACATGTGACTTGCTATTTCTTCATTATCCTCAACATGATTTATGACTTGAAAT